>PVHY01005539.1:0-82280 GCA_004024945.1 Uropsilus gracilis
GGGAGGGAGGGAGGGAAGTTACCTGGAGGAGGCACATGTTGCAGAGACACATGTGAAGAAGCTGTGTTTACTTCCCAGTCATAGACATGTACCAAGGACTTGGGCACATAAAAGGAGACACTTGAGACAGACATGGATGAGAGACCCAGGCAGAGTTTAACAGAGACAGACTTTACCTTGATTTTCCATCTAGACTTTCCTGGCCCCTTTTATCCCTTTACTATCTTTACTATGCCCCCCCTCCGAAGTTATCTTAGACTTGGGGCAAGCTTTTGGTTCTCAGTTGCCCTGCTTTGGGCCAACCCTGTTCAATTGGGCATTTACCCACGAGGGGATGGGTAACTTTGGGTGTTGATTGGAAATTATACTCTCTATCCTTTCCCTTATCTTTATTCATACTAATTGTATATAGTTCCTTTCCAGGAAAGGTTTTACTCAGTAGAGTGGTTTTGTCTTTGGGCAGCAGACAGTGGAACCCAAGCAGGTTTGGGGTTTCTGAGTTACCTCTTACCCTGCCCTGTACAGAAAGATGGAAGGTATAAACTATTATTGAACTTCAACCAATAATAATAAAAACTTCTATTCTCTAGAAAATGTCATTAAGAACTAAAATGCTTCACAGAATGAAGAAAACAGAAACATCCCACAAAGAGCTTGTATCCAATATGAAAGGAACTCTTAGAAATGAATAAAAATGGGCAAATGATTTGAAGAGTCACTTCTCAGAAAGATTATAAATAGCCAATAATATTATTATTCATCATCATCAAAGAATTACATATGAGACCAAAATGAAATATAACTTCACACGGTAGTGATGGAGGCTTACAGTAGAAAATCGCAAAACCAGAAACTGGAGATGGAGGTAGAAACGATGAACAACATAATTAATCCAGCTATAGAAATTAAAATCCTTACATACAGCCTGGAAATGGGGGTGTGGCAGTGTCAGGTACTGCAAAAGATGGTTATAGAAAAACCTCAGGTATGAACTAGGGGTGGGGATACAGAATTAAGAACCTGTACCAAGGATCATTGGTCCTTGAAGATGATGAGTCCAATCACACCCTCAGAGTGATTAAAATAGGCAAAAATCTCCCAATGGCGTGAACCACTCTCTGAGAAAGGAAATCTGTACAAGATCAACTGGCCTGCAAAGTGAACTCTGATCCAAGCCTGCCTGTCTCTGACTCCTTTAACAAATTCAGACTTCTGCGCTCTGTGTCCATGCAGGCAACTTCTCTTTATCCCTAATCCACCCTTTTGAATATAGCCTGAGCCTGCCTGTATCCATGCAGACATCTTGTATTCCTTGGTAAACCCACTGTGTGCCTCTGGAAGGGGAACTCTGAGGAAACTTTTCTCAGATGGAATTCAAGGACCCTGTTTGCCAAACCCCAACATCTCATGAGAACCTCATCACTAGAATGTCTAAAAAGTGAAAGAAAAAAAAAGTTTTGAACATCAACCACTGTAAAGAATTTCAACGGTAGTTCTCATATTCAGGGTGTAAAATGGAATAACCACTGTAGAAAATAGGTTGCCAGTTCCTTATAAAAGTAAACATGCCTCTACCCTATGACCAATCAATTATTCTCTTAGAAATTTACTGAAGATAAATGAAAGAATTTGTCTACACAAAAACTTGGCAATGCCTCTCCAGTCTGTGCATAACAGTGTAAGAACGAAAATAACCCCAAAGCCTATCAACAAGAGAATGGATAAACAGATGGTGAAATATTTCTACATTTGTATACCTGGAACAATAAAAAGCAATAAACTATTGGTACAAACTAAAGCACAGATAAATTTAAAAAAAAAAAAGCTCTGTGCCAGAGAAACAGACACAAAAGAATACAGACTGTGCAAATTCCTCTACATAAAGAGACAAAACTGAACTATGACAGCAGAAATCAGCTCAGGGATTACTGTGGCAGAAGATTATTGTGCTTACATTGAAGCATGTGAGAAAACTTTTCAGGGCTTAAGGAAATGCGCTGTATTCTGATTGGGGGCAGTGGTTTCGTTGATATCTGGGACACCAATTCGCACATTTTGACATCAGTCAAAATTCATCAAGATGTGGATTTTTAAAAGTACCTATTAAAACAGAGAAGCAAACAAACAAATAAAAATGCATCCATGTTATTGTATATGCAAATAAATTTTACTTAAAAAAAGTTCTCCCAGATACGTTAGGTCCAATAAAGAGTAAGCACCACTTCTATGCCAGATTGCTTCTGTCTCCTTAATCTTTTCAATTCAATTCATACCATACCTGGCACACATAAGTGCTCCTGAAGTAGAAAGTCTGAGGGGAAGGTGAGATCTGAGAGACTTACTGTTGGAAACTTGGATGCCAGCAGTACCAAGCTCTTCTCTGTCATCAACCTCCTCCAGCATGAGGTGGCACCAGAGAGCACCAAGCATTGTTACTCCTGTTCAATCCAGCAGGTGGCAGAAGGCCCACATCAACCTCTGAAAATCTCAAATTGAATTTTTAGTATCTTTGGCAGTCTCTTCTATATTTCTTTTTTCCAATTGCCACTATCTCTGCTCAGTCACTCTGACATACAGAAAAAAGAGACTAAGTATAAGAAAGTGATAACACACCTATGAGCTTATAAATGCCAGGTTCTGTTCTCCATACCTAACAAGAATGTCTCATTTCCACTTCACCCAGTGTCACAGGCGTGACTTTCTTTAGTCTGACTATAAGCTAACATATGCTCAGAGAGAGAAAATCAGTTCTGAGCTCTGAGCTTGAAGTAATAAAGATGGATTGTGAGTCTGATCCCTTTTCTATCTAACACTCTCCAAGCTTGTAAACCATCCATGATCAATGTAGCCACTTAGGCAAGAGTACCCAACACTTATTGAGTGCTGACACTCATCCATGCAACATGAGAACTGCTTCATGTGCATCAGCTCATTTAACCTTCACTCTTCAATCTGGGATGGTCATTGGAGGGAAGTCTGAGAGGGGCAGCTGAGGGGAAAAGTTGGGTCTGCACCAGCACCTGACACTCCAGGTCCTGTCCCAGTCACTGACTGGACACTTTGCAAGCCATGCAGGCAGTGTGGGGACTCCTGTTGTGGAGAGTGTTTCCAGCCCCTTGCTCCTGCTCCTTCGAAACGTCCAGGGGTGGCAAAGGGTGGCCTGTTCCCCAGGGGGGCAGAGGAAGTCAGGATTCACTGACATTTTTGGTGTCCCAGCTCTCAGGGGCCTCCTAAGATTCTAGCAAGTCCCTCTGACTAGTCTTCCTGAGTCCCTGCTGAACCCCCACATGAGTCCTGGTGCACAGAGCTCCCACTTAGGGATCACATGCTGGGGAGATCACATGCAAATACAAGTAAGCCCAAACCCCAGGGAACTGCCTCTGGGCAGGATTTTGCCTAATAAGGGAAGACCTTCTGTAGGAAGGGGAGTGGGGCTTTCACCAGGGCCTTCAAGGGTGAGTAAGACTTGGAAAAATGGAGGGAGAGGGCAGAATGCTGTATTGGCATGAATGGAGTCCTCTGAAGAGCAGAGAGGGCTGGCAGGCCCGGTGGAGAGTCCAGGAGGGAAGGGTTGGAAATAAGGCTGGAGGTTGCATTGGGGCAGATGGTAGCAGGTTCTGAGGCACCAGAAAATGACTTTGCAATTTATTTTGTAAGCCACTGTCTTATGATGCCTGGAACCCCTCCATGGCATGTAGGAAAGGAGTGGAGCAAAAGGCTCCTGGGAAGATCCTGGGAAGATTAACGTGGCATCATGCAGGAGAACAGGGAGATGAGAGCCAGGAGATGAGAGCCTGCATGCACAGGGAGAATGGAAGTGGCCATGTTGAAGATCTCATTTGTGGCTTGGCTTAAACCACTTGCGACATACCCTGGTGCCTAATCCTGAGCTGAAACAGCTTCCCAGAGTCACCTGACTTCAGGCCCACAGAGCTGGGATTTGTGTGCCACTGTAACACCAGCTCACTCACTCTCTTAACCAGTAGGCTTTCTGGCCTTTGTATCAGACATAACAAAATCTAGCCTGGCTAAGTGTACAAGAGTTTGCCTCTCTAGCATATATAGCCAGGCTGGGGTGGGTGGGGGATAGGTTTGATGAGATGATGAATTTAGAACTTTTTTTCCCAAAATGATACCCCAAAGCTCAAGATATTTTTTGCTAAATGCTTCATCAGAGATACAGACCCAGGATTTTAGAAGTGCGGAGCTTCAAGGAGTGCTTCCATCTTGTAGAACATGGAGATTAGTAACTCATATCTGGCACTGATGGAACCATAGGTAGCCTCCAGGAGACAGAGGCCATCAATGAGATGCATGAACATAACCAAAACTAATCACCTATTCCTTGAAAAGGTAGAGATGGACGTGCCCTGCCATACCTAAAGCCAGGTGCAACAGAAGCATGGGCATAAGAATGGTGGGAAAGAAGAGCTGTAAGGACAAGGAAATTTCTTGCTCCAGTTCTTCGGGTGTGGCTAGAGATGGGGACTACAGACCAGGTTTGTTCACGTTATAGGCCAGGTCCCAAGAGGATTTCCTCCAAAGCAAGCAGAGTCCTGTCTGAGCTGAAAGAAATGTCGCATAAATAACTATTAGCACATAGCAAGTGCACAGTGAAGTTTGCCCATGTGACTGTGCTGAAGCCACTGTAGGAGGAGATGGGGGTGGAGTGGGGGGAGAGGCAGGGGAGGAATCAGGCCAGGGCCAAGCTGCATTGGGAGCTCATGAGAACTTCGGTTATGCTGCCCACCACACACACACCCTCCCCTGCCCCAGGTCTGTCCAATCTGTCAGGCTTGTGGAAAGTTGGACCCCAGGGCCAAAGCTCTTGTTGAGAGAAAAGAGACTTCAAAAAGGGGGTCAACATGAAAAGTGTGGTGGTGTCATGGAAGCGATGACATCATTCTCTAAGTGAGCTGCTGACAAGTCTGGGCACCTGTGAGGAACGCTAGAGCATGCCAAGAGGCTGTGGAACCGAGCTATCTCCCACTGGGACTACAGTGAAGGGGAGAAATCTGGCTCAGTGAGGTTGATCAGGGAAGGGCCAAGTTATTACAGGAAGTGATGTTTCTGTTCATTCACTAGTCAGTAGAAGCTGTGTTGCACTGGACAACAAGCAAGCCTGACATCTCTCAGCTTTACACCTAGTTTATTTCACACTCATGCACAGCCCCTGGCAGAGGGAGGACTCTACTCCACATGTTCACCTGCAGACCCACATCTGAAATAGACCCAGTTCCTACATGAAGGCCAAAAGGAGTAGGTATCTTCCCATAGGAAATCCCCACTAATCATATGGCTAAGGATTCTGAGAGCTGCTACTGACTCCCTCCTCCCTGGGAAACTGAGTGCCTGGGGTTTATCCATTTGTCTCACACAGCAGGGAGTTTCCTTGACGAACATGGGACCCAAGCTGCCATGTGAGCTCTCTCTCCTGGAACTTGGCCTCCCTGATGCTGGCTCTGCTGTGCTGGTCTTTGTGTTCTCTCAGAGCTGTGACCTCCCAACCTTCCTTCCTGGGTCATAGATCCCTTCTCCACCACTTATGTCTTCTCTTTGAATATCAAGTCCTCCCCATGTCTACTTAAGGATGGCTCATCATCTCCCCAACCCATCCTTAAGGTTAACCCCCACCATGCCTGACATTGAGCTCTATACACTTTGTGGAGCACAGACCAGCCTGCTTGCAAGCACCCCTGACACTCAGCACCTCTATCTTCCATTCATTCAGTCCTGACATTCATTACCCCTTCATCCAGCCCTGACACCTAGCATCACCAGCCCCAGCCCTAGTTGGCACTCCTCCTTAGTAACCTACTGTATCATCTCACTGCTCTGCAACCTGAGCAACTCAGTTCACATTCATCCAGAGCTCACTGCAGTTCTACTCTCACCAAGCATGTTCCCCGGCTTGTGGAACCCACTCATCCCAGATTCTGAGTCTGTGACTGTGCCTCTCCCTCTATATTACATCCCTCCTTGCCCTGCTGCAGCCCCTGGAGACCCCTAATTTGATTCTCTCCATGATGCCCCTAAGTTTCAGAAGAATCCAGCTCCCATCAGTGCAATGTTCACCAGCTTTCCTTGAGTCTGCAGTAACTGGAGACCCCACCCCACAGCGAGAGAACACAGCCACCCAGGGGCTGCACGCTCAGCATGACCTTTTTCACTTCTCAGTTTGAAATAGTGCCATGAGCTTTCCCTCCATCACCCTGACATTTCTTCTCCTGTACCCAAAGTATGAACGCATCTTCTGCCAGCATTTCCACACACAGCTTGCTCAGGGTGGGGCTGGTGTTGGTTTGGTGAGGTATTGGAGTTCCCCACCCAGGGTAATTAACAACTACACCTCCAATTTCAGTTCACTCAGGGGTCAACTCCCACCTCACACCTCAGCCACCCCCACATTATGGGGATCACCCTCTGAACTGAGCTACCTCTTTCCTCCTCTTGGGTTTCTCCCCCTCCTCACACACACTAAGGGAAACAGAAAATGCCTTTCTCCTAGAATAATCTTTGAACCGGAAGTTCCGTTTTCACTTTCTTACATCAAGATATGAAAGTTCTTTCCAGCATTCTCCGGAATGGGTCCGGAGAGCTGTTGGCTAAGCAGCAAGGGTCCCGGTTGAGCTATATGATGTGGGGGTACAGTTTCACATCTTTTCAGATGTATGTTATCCCATCACCCTCAGGCACAAACACCCCCAACCCCCACCATGTAGGTGGGCTTCTTTCCTGCTGTGCTTCCTGCCAGCTTCACCCTGGTGGCCTCAGTCCCACCCTCAGATACCTGCAGTTCGTTTTGGCTTAGCTGTATGTGCGCCTTTGTTTTGTTTTTCTATAATCCATACATGAGTGAAATCATCTGGTATTTGACTTTCTCATTCTGATTAATTTCACTTGTATGACAGTGTTTTTTCAAAACACAGCAGCAGGCTTCGTTCCTTGGCTGGTCAGCTGGAGGATGCTCACACTCTGTTCTCAGCACATTTTCACATGTTTTTGAGTCACAACACATGCTTTAAAAGGCACAAATGACCTTCCTGACTGGACCTCTGATCACCCTGAGACTGCAGTAAGGCAGAAGAGAAAAGACATTGAAGGACATTGAATGTGATGCGGGAGCAGGGTCCAGATCTCACCTGGGCACATCTCACTTTCTCTGGGCATACCTCAAGACTTCTTGTCCAGAGGTGAAGCATGCCTACAGATTCTCTGGGAGAATTCCAGCTCTGATGATCTATGAGTTGCTTTTAAGTCATGAAAGTGACTGAGGCCAAAGAGAAACTGCATTTTCATGAATGTGAGATTATAAACTTGGCTTCTTAGTCCAATAGGGTGATACCACTTGGCAGGTACTCTCAGGGACACATTGTCCAAGTTGACAACTAAAGGAGCAGAGTGGAAGAAATATAGTAAGGAAAGAACGGGAGAAAGGGAGGGAAGGAAGGACAGAGAGAGAAAGGGAGGGAAATAAGGGAGGGAAGGAGGGAGGGAAGAAGGGAGAGAAGGAGGGAGAGAAGAGGGAGGAAGGGAGGGAGGGAGGAAACAAGGAGGCATTTACTGTGTACCATTTACATGCCAAGAGATAATATTCAAGATCTATATATATTATCTCATAACTTTTTAAACACTTGAGATGTAATTCTTATCACTTGTGTAAACACTGCAACTGAGTGGCTTTAGTATATTTACAAAATTGTGCAACTATCACTGCTATTTGATTCCAGAATTAATTAATTTCAATATTTTTGTTACTTTACAAAGGAACATCATTCTGTTAGTAGTAACTCTCTGTTTCCAGCTTCTGGAAACCATTAATGTACTTTGTAGTCTTCTCATGTGCCTTTTAAAAAAATATTCCATATGCAAGTGTGTCATTTTTAATCTTTCACTTTCCACACTTCCAAGAATCATCCAGGTGGCAGCATATGTCAGTACTTCACTTCTTTTCATGACTGCGTAATATTCTATTGAGTGGCTCTATTACATGTTGCTTATGTATTCATCAATTGTTGGACATCTGGGTTGTTTCTGCCTTTTGATTGTTAGGGATTATGTGGTTAAAGACATTTATGTATAGTTTTTTGTGCAAATATGTTTTTAGTTCTATGATATGAAATTTGTTTTCAGTAAAATGGTAGCCATATGTCTGACTTTTTGATAAATTGCCAAATTGCTTTCTATAGTGACTGGATCATTTTACATTTTCATCAGCAATGTACAAAGACTGAAATTTCTCCATATCCTCAGCAATGTTTGCAATAACCTGTCTTTTTGATCATAGCCATCCTTGTGTTTATGTATTGGTATGTTGTTATGGTTTTGACCTGATTTCTCTCTTGATTAATGCTGGTTAGCATCTTTTTATGTGCTTTTTGAGTATTTGTTTAATTTCTTTGCACATCTTCTTTGAAGATCATGTTTTTCTAATCCAGCTTGCTAAATTCTGTCTTTTTTAAATTTTTAAAAATTTATTTATATATAAATTTCACATCATTGTAATCCCAGGGATTTACCCCCTCCACCGTCCCCACCATTCCCGCCCCTTTCCAAAGTTTTGTGCTTCAGTTTGGTGCTTAGCTTGTTTTGACTTTTCCTCATGGCTTTTGTTTATTTTTTCCCTATATCCCATATATTAATAAAACCATTTGGTTTCTGTACTTTTCTTTTTGACTTGTTTCTGCTGATATGATTTCTTGTTTCTGCTAAGTATATCATCAATTAAAAATGACAAATTTGATGATTTTTGACTTGTTTCTGCTAATATGATTTCTTCTAAGTATATCATCAATTAAAAATGACAAATTTGATGATTTTATGATAAAATTCTGCCTTTTAATTGGAATGTTGATTCCATTCACATTTAAAGTGTTACTGATAAGACAGGATTTGAACTGCCATTTTTCTAATGTATCACTCAAATTCTGCTGCCCTTTCTTTCACTATTTTATTTTATTTTGAGACTAGGTCTCTCTATTTTTGCCCGAGGAACCACAGGCTCCCTTTGCCCGTGGTACCACAGACTCAAGCAATCCCCAGCCTCAGCTTCCAGGCAGCTGGGATTACAGGTGTGCGCCACCATGCCCAGCTATTTTTGGGGACTAGGTCTTGGTATGCTGTCCCAAGTGGGAATCGAACCATGATCCTTAGCCCCAGCCACTTCATAGGCTGAATCTTACAAGCACAAGCCACTGTGTCCAGCTCTTTCACTATTTTAAATTTTAATTTCTTAGTGTTTGTTCTGGAGATTACAATTAATACCTTAATTTATTGCAATCTAGCTTGAATTTATATCAACTTACTTTCAGTGCTACACCAAAATATCACTCCATATAACTTTATCCCTTAAGGTCCCTTTATTTAATGATTCCCATACAAACTGAAATCAGAGTCACCAACAGAAATCAGGTAAGAAAACTGGGAAAACAAATAACCAAACTTACAAAGGGGATCAGCAGGCCCTTTAAAGTCAGCCCCACACCAGTTTCTTCCCAGCCAGGGCATGCAGTAGCAAGACCACATAAACTTTAAAAGAAAGACAAAAACAATTTACTTATTGAAAGATAAATTAGACAAGAGTCACTGAGGGGTACAAGGAAACCCCTTGTGGTAATCTTACCACACTGTCCAGTCTCTAGTCCCAAGTGCACATGTCTGCGGCAGCCATGTGCGTCCACAAAATGATGACAGCCCCACCTTAAGCCAGATGAAAGGATTAAGATGGCACTGCCACTCCTTCTTCAAAGATGACTCCACTCCAAGCCAGAAGAAACCAAGATTGTGTCATCGCAAGATGGCATCATCAATCCTTTTCCAAAAGGCACAGCTCTGGCATTCTTTCAGCTCCAACTTCAAAGTGGCCCAGCATCAGCAAAACTCACTCAATAGAACAACACAGCAAACACTTCAGATGTCTCACATTAGAATCAACATCACAGCAAACTTTCCTCAGTTTTCCAGGAGACTCCCAAGCTTTGCAATTTCAAAATTAAACCAAATTTTCAAGTACCATGTTTCCAAGACAGCTCACACAGGTCACAAGTTTCTCCAACATGCTTCCCCGGGCTCCTCACCAACCCAGGCTAGGCATAGAAGCCCACAGCCTGGCTTCCTTCCCTGCCCTGCTGCTCTGCATGGCAGCAGCAGCTCTGAGGCCTCCAGCCTCTCTGCTGCTCCTCTCTGCACCTTCCTTCTCCGTTTTCTTCTATTCTCTCTTCTGTTCTTTCCATGTCTTTTTCTCTGTCCCCTCCCTAATCCTTTAATCCTCTTTTCTCTTGAGATGGCTTAACTTCCCTACTCCAAGTCTCCACCCATCAATGACAATAGTTGCTATTTTAAAGCATCACCACCAGTACTGGGGGGCACAACCCCTAACAAAACCATATATATATATAGAGAGAGAGAGACACACATTTATTGTTAGTGTTCTATATAGTTTCAAATCAGATAGGAGAAAAATTAACTTTTCAAATGCAAATAAAATACAAAAAAAGAAGAATACAAACAAAATACATGATCTTTTATATTGACCTCTGTAGTAATTTTTATCAATGTTCTTTATTTCTTCACATGAAATCTAGTCCCTGCCTGGTGGCTGTTGTTCCACCTAACAGATTCCCTATCCTATTTCTCATGGGACAGGTTTGTTGGCGGTAAAATCTCCCAGTGTTTATTTACCTGAACAAGTCTTAATTTCTCTTTCAGTTTTGAAAGATAGTTTCAATCAATATAGAATTCTGTTTAACAGTTTCTGTTTTCAACACTTTGAATAAATGAAAGTGAAAACACTGCCTCTGGTTTACATAATTTTTGATGATAAATCAGTTATTCATGGTACTGAGAAACTTTTTGTATGTGATTTATACATTGTGAGACTGTGTGGAATAGAATCTTTCCCATCTCTGTCTTTCCCATCTCTGTCAGTGATATTTCTCAACTAGCTCTATAGTCACTTACTTCTCTCAAGGGACTTAGTCGTTAGAGAGGTTTGCCTAGATTTCTGCCACCAATAAGTCTTCCAGTCTTTGCCAAAGGGTTCTGTCTCATGTTGGGATATGCCTTCGACATCAGTGAAGGTGTTTAGTGCTCACCCTGGCCTTCACTTTCTGTTGCTCTGTGTCCAAGGTCACCCAAAGGTGAGCACAAAGGTATTTTCAGATCTTTCCTTTGTGTGGACATGGACTGTGAGATCCTGCATTATTATGTGAGGTGCTGATGAGCCTGTTTAGTGATCTGCAAACTGAGGCCCAATGTTAAGTAGCTTGCATAAGATCACCATCAATAGTGAGGGATACTCCAGCCAGTCTCTTTCTGTCATCATCTGCAGTGTCCATGAGTATTTCGCAGTGGGGACCTTGGCTCTGTACCTAGTTTCAGGTTGCAAACTGAATCTCTAGGGCTTGGCAAGCACCAGGAAGTGGAAACTTAAAGTCAAAGTTTCAAGCTGATTCAGGGAGACTCAAGGATGGGGAAAGGAAAGCTCTCCACATCAGTGATAAGCAGGGGAATCCTGCCTGTGCAGGATTCTCAGGACTGGGAGTAACTATAAAGCTATTACAGTGAACTCCAGCCCATATTTACAACTGCCATGTACTGGGTCTTCCTTATTGGTGCCTGGCCCTGAGACAAGCAGCAAAAGAAAGTCTCAGCAAATTATCACTTAAGTAGCTTAGGATTCCAGTGTTAAGTCCCCGGGATAGAGGATGAGAATACTCCATACACACTCAATGCAAACACAAAAAAAGGCTTTATTGGCTAGCTTAAGCTAGAATCCACCTGTAACCTGGTTCACTGTAACAGCAGTCCCTTCAGAGCATAGAGGTCAGAACCCCCCTCCATCCCCATTCCCCAGTGTCCATTCTTTCATACAGTTTCAGGTTCTAGAGGAATTTTCCACTGTGGGCCCACTTGGTTGATTTATGGCTGATGAGTCCTCTTTGGTTGACCCTTTAGAGAAGCAATGTTGTTTTTCTGGAGCTGTAAAGTCTGTTTGGCAGAGTCCTGCAACAGAACTTAGGGCAAAAGGGCATGGAGAGGCTGAGGGGAGTGGGCTACAGGCTAGCACTGTTATCAGCTACATTCTACATTTCCCCCCTTTGTCTGAGGGTGTTACAGGCTAACATTCTTATTATCTATAGTCTATACCAAAGTCCAAGATTTTAATTCTTAGGTTCAATTAAATTGCCTTTATTGAATCCCTCGCATGGAATTGTTGACACATAGCCATGTTCAATGGTAAGGAACACACTGCTTCCCAAGGCAGCATGTTCCCTCTTCAGGTGTCTCTGCTAGCAGGAGCCCATGCCCTGCAGCAAGAAGAGAGTTAAGACCAGAGTTAGTTCTTGATTCCACCCAAAACCTGTGTCTTTGCCAACTTACTGCCTCTCTCTGAATCTGTTCCCTCATTTGAAAAATGAAAGGATGACTACTTGGCTAGGTTATTGGAACACTGGTGACATAAAACTATCCTGTGGACTTGGTAGCAGGGCTCAGGAATCAGTTATTATAGAGTTCTTCCACGTGAGGGAACTGAGTCTGTGCCTCACAGCTTCTCCCCGTTGTTCCGAGCTCCCATCCTTTAGCTCACTTTCCCTATTAATTCTTTCAGGTTAGATACAGCAATTGAATTGCTTCTTTTTATTTAGACTAAACTACTCTAATGCCTAAACAGCACTTCAGATCAATGTTCCTCATTCTTTTGACCACCTTATCTCCAATCATTTAAAGATCAGACTTCCACTCCCCTCAGTCTATTCACAGTATGGGAAAGTCTATATGTCTTCCTGAATAGCAAAAAGAGAAAAGTGAGTCTCATACCCTCATATAAAGCTTATACTTCTAGTAATAGAGCACAAGGTTAGTTATACCACATTATGAAACAATCAGCTATATAAATAAACACCTTTCCCATGACTATTAAGATGTATCTTGATAGAGTCAGTACATGTTCAGTGTTACTAGTTTTCACATCAATCTTGAGATCTATTCATTGGAAAATATGGGAAAAAAATCTTATCACAGCCTCTAAATTCTTCCCTTCTCCCCATGCCCTTTCAACCACCAACTACAAATACTTTTAAGTAGATGAACACCTAGGTTATTTCAATGAGAAATCAGATTGGATTTAGAAGAGGATCAATTTAAGTCCACAAATATTTATTGGATGCCTGTTACAGAGCTTTATGTATTTTACAAACCCAATGCTTTATGTGAACCTCACATTAACCCTCCGCAGAGAGCATCATAAGCTCTTTTTATGGATGTCATTGAAGTAAAGCAATTTGAAGAAACACACAGCTAATAGCTCCAAGGGCACAGTCTTATGTTTATTTGACTTTGGGACCTGTAATTTCCCTGCATTGTCTCTGTTCCCATTTTATTAGCAGAGTTCTAAGAGTATTCCCCAAGCTTCAAAGTGCAGAGGAATCACCTAGAAATTTTACCACTGAAGATCCACCTTAGGATTCAGAATCAGAATCCACTTCTGATTCACTAGGTCAGTACTATCCTGGATTGGATGCCTTTAGAAACTCTAGCAGGTTCTAGGGCAGCCTGTCCTGCCATCCCAGCAACTAGACCCCAAAGTTTAGTTTAGTTTTCTGTGGGTCAAGTCTGCTTTGGTTCACAGACTGGCTGGCCAGCCCACACAAGCGGTGATAATGAAATGAAGTGAGGGAGACAGAGGCGACTTTCTTTGCCTCTGTTGTTCCCATGGGGTTTTTCTGCCTGGATCTTTACTTTGCTGCCTCTGATTAGTTTTCCACATCTGGCCAGAGAAAGTGGGAAACCCCAGGCATAGATGTTGCAATAGCAGATTTTCTTTACAACGTAACCAGAGTGCTCCCTGGGTCGCCACAGCAGGAAAAGGACATTCCTGGGCTGCCAGCCCTGCCTTGTTCCCATTCAGAGAGTTAACACTGATTCCTCACTTGCCAGCCACAGCCCATGATTACTACCTCTTCCCAGCACCGTACTAGGCCTCACCAAGATGTTGTAGAGAATGTAGCACTCACAGATCTGGAGAGTTCCTTCTTCATCTGCTAGCCTGCAGGACGTTCCTAAAGGCGCCCCTTTTGGTCATGGGATAAAAAGAGAAAACAGCTTCTCCCTTTCCTTTCCTTTTCCCTTACTCATCTTTCTGGAGATGAGTAATGATGGAGTGTTTCTTGTGGTTGCTTCATGGTGACAGAAAGTTACCACACAGAAAGTATTTTTAAATCAATGAAAGCCTGAAAAGTGTGATTTAAATTGTAAGATCTGTACAAATAAAGGGTTGCTATTCTGTCTTTTTCTTGTTTGCTTTCTTTTATTTTGTCATCAAGTGTTGGGAACTCTTCGGCATAAGTTGTGATCACAGGTGTCCTGCCCTGGGCACTCACCTGCCAGAAGAGTGGGACCTGACTCAAGGCAACCAGGTACACATGTCCATGGGAGATGCTTGCCCCCCAAAGAACCTGCATCTGCCAGTACTCTTCTTCTGAGACACTGTGAAAGATTGCTTAGTCTGGGATTCTGTGAACCTGTTTCTTTCCCAAGCAGTAGTTGACCGTCCTTGGAATCAACAAATGCACTACATAACAAAATATGCCATGTGCTGATAGACTTCTTAATAAAAAGTGTGGCAAACTGAATGTTGGTGAGCAGACCTCAAGAGTCACTCCCCCAGCCTGTCCCACTCTGAACTTTTATCTCCTTTCTGTACCTTCATTTTTTACTGTCCGTGTCAACTTAGCTCTGGTGCTTGACTAAGCTGTCTGTTACCATCAGGATTAGATATCTTGAGACAGCTATCACAGATTAAATACTGAGAGGAACACGGTCACCTCATCCTGCAGCAAATAAGGACAGGTATGTCTTCCCCATGCAGCCTCCATTCCCTTGTCTGTGGTATGGACAAGAGTCCAGGAAAGAATGGAAAGAACTTGAGGTTGCAGGGTCTGGAGGTAGGTGGGTCCCAGGGTGACTGAGATAAGAATGTTTTCCTCAAGGACCTGTGCTAGACCTTGATAAGAGAAACCAGTCTTTCCTCATCAGAGCCCATGGTGCTTGGCTGAAGAATCTGTCTTCCTGGATTAACATGGTCTAATGCCTAGTGAGAGCTGGAGCCCAGAAATCTGCACTTTCTGAAAGATCATTCTGAGAAGCCAAGTCTCATGAAAGGATGAAGGCCCTGACACAGGCCAGTGCATGTGTGGTCCAAAGAACTGTGTAAAAGGCAAAAAGAATAAGACTGTCCTCCACCACAAAGTCTCCTCATGTGAACCCCATTTCTCATTCCTTCTTGTCAAGCAGAAAGTTGAAATTTAAGCACCCCATTTAACTACTGTGACAATGTGTTCTTTCTTGCAGATAGAAAAACTAATTTCTGGAACATGAATACCATCTCCAAGCACTTTGATAAGCTGATTGCAAAAGAAAGTCCCCCATTCTAGATGCACAGGGAGAATTTATCTAGCAAAATATCAATGCTGGAAATGACTCCTCTTGACTTTGTAGTATCATCTTGCTGATGCTTCAGGCTCAGAATCAGTCCTGGAGAGTATGGGCTAGGAGTTGCGTGAGAGCAACTAGGAGCCTACCCATTTTTAGTGGTAGCAAGTTGTACATGTTGGTGCCTTATCACACTGCCAGTGATCCAAGCAGTCATGTGCCAACCCAAGCAACTGGCATTCAAGTGAATCTTGTTGTTACATGCATGTTCACATGTGCATTAGGGGTGGGGAGCACCATGTACCTCTGTGCCAGAAGAGTCCAAAAAGGGTGCTCCCCACATCCAACACACATACGCACATATGTAACACTCCTAGAAGACAGAGTATCCTGCTGTTTGTGGCCAACATGATTCCTGACTGAGTAGAGGATTGGGGATGGAGAGCAGTTATTGTTCAGAAGAAATTAATCTCCTTTGTCAGCTCCACAGTGTTGTTAATCATTCACCATTTCTTTTAGCTACAGGCAAGTGGCCACTACAATTATTCACCTTTTCTCCAGAAGTATCTAAGCTTTATCAGACTCTGGCAGGGAGGGGGGAGGAGTTGGAAACAGATGATCCCTGTCCAGCTCTGAAATCACAGCATCAAACATCTGGAACAGACCAAGAGCCAGACAGCCCCCAAGGTTACCTTCAAAGTGGACACAGGAAATCTTGCTGCACCTGTTGCTTCACACTGAAAGAAATTGGTATCCTGGCCATTCTACTGCCAGAGACTACCTTCAATGTACCAGTTCGATGCAAGAAGGATGACTCCCTTTCCCCAAAATCACCACACTTGTCTCAACTTCCTGTTTCTGGCTAGTAAAGGTGTGAGGATCCCCTGACATCTTTCTGGCTCAAAGGGAAGGAACTAGGTTCCAAAATAAGTCTCTCTTACTCACATAGTATTGGCATAACTAGTTTTTATAAATTCAGAACTGAAGTAATCTTTATTTGGAAAATGTGGAAGCTAAGTGTTATATGAACTGTGACTGCAGCAGGAAAGATGTTGGAAAATAACAGTTTGTTTGAGGGTCTACCAAATGCACACTTATAGCAGGGACTTCACCTTACTCATCATTGCAGTGTCAGGATCACAGTTACCCAACAGAATACTTTCAGAAGAAGGAAGGAGTATCTAATGCTTTTTCTTCTACATGTGGTTATCAGACCCAACTCAGTCACAAAGAACTCCCTCTAAGATGTGAGAAGCTGTAAGAACTAAACTCCAGGAATGCTGAGCCCCCAACCTCCAACTTTAAGCAAAATGCATGAGTCATCAGTCTAAAATGAGCTTATATCTTACAAACCCAAAGATTTTCATGTGAGGTTAAATCTACTCCCATGACCTATTAATTATTTTAAGTATGCAGGCATGTGGGGCAAGTTAACCAGGCCACACCCAACAACTTGGAAGAAATGAGAAGTGACTAAGTGGTTGTGCTCATTGGATTATGACCTCAGCACTTGCATTACAAATTTAAGAAGAGAAAAAAAAAAAGTAAGACCCCATTGAAGCCAACACTTTGAGGCCAGGTGGTCACAAGCAAAATATGAGACAGGGCATATGCTCACTTCTCCTGCCTCAATGATACAATCTAATTCCTTTCACTGTTCATATATTAATCTCCAACACTGAATCCACTGGCAGAATCATCAGTGCTTCTGTGGTTTAGAAGTCTGTCATTAATGGGCCTGGCAACTGGGCTGCATAGAATGCTCTGGCTAAGGGATCAGTCTAGAATGTCTTGGGAGGAAGCATGATCGAGAGGAGAGAACTATGGACTTACATGATGAAACTTCACACTTGTCACTTGTTAGCCTGATGGCCTTAGGCAAGTCATTGACCCTTGCTGAGCACCAGATTTCTTATCTGTAAGAATAAGAATGGCAGTACCCATGTAACATGGATGTGGTAAGGATTTAATGGAATATCCTATACAAAAAGCCCAAACCTATTATGACTGAGGTCAATTAGAAGAACCCCTGTCTCCTTTTCTCAACCCCAAGTCTTCCATACCTCAGAATTCTTTCTTTTTACCTCAATCCAGTATTTCATCTTTTTTTTTCCCTCCGTCTTATATGGGGTAGGGTATCCTGTAGAAATTGACCATGGAATTGAAATGCACCCAGTTGAGTACAAGCAGATGACTCTGTTTTGGTGATCACTCTGCTTCTGAAGTCTGGGTAAGAGCTCCTGTGGTTCAGTTTGTTTCTATTTGGAAGACTGGCCCAGTTGAGGATCTCCAGGATGTGTGGAGAACTGTGCCTGTGGAAGTCTGACCTGGCTGTTGATGGTTTGAAGAAGATTGAGGGGAGGCAAGAGAGTCCCATGCAGAATTTTCCAGTGTTTTTCATGCTAAGTCTCCCTGCCCCACACTTCCCTGCCCTCCCAGCTGAGCAGGGCAAACTTTCAGCACAGGCAGAATTCAGTTGGTGCCTGTGCCACTATTCACACTTGGGACGGTGGGTGTTGGTGAATTTGTTTTATTCTTTCCCTCTTTTCCCACCCCCTCTCCTCCCACACACATGGGCAACAGTGGGCCTAAGACAGCCAGATGTGATGTGATGTGGCCAGAGTTCTCACCTGATCTGGCCCCCACTAGCAAATAGGGAAAAAAGCAGATGCTACTTTTGAACAAGCATTCCTTTAGGGTCTGCAGAATGTGTTACTTGTAGGTATTGGGAGGAATGAAAGGAGAAAAAATTAGTTCATTTCTCCCCTTTTTCTATACCTTTGCATCTCTTACCACAAATGTAAGGAACTCAGTCCAACTCACTCATTTCCCTGCAGGTTGGGACCCTTTGATTGGGAACCCCCATCCCCAGCATGTGGTTGGTGCTGAAGGACTCAGCACACTGTCCCCCGCAGTACCTGACCCCTCCTGGGACCCAGACCCTTTTGTTACCAGCCCAGGGTCTACCCCAGCTATAGCTGTGAGGAGCCTACCTTCCACCTGATCTGGGACTGCTGGCGGCCAGGCTCCTAGGCTGTAATTCTGCTCCTGCCTCCCAGGACCCCTTGCTTCCAGCTTCCTACCCTTGTTTCCCATCCTGATTCCTGAGATCCCCTGCTCAGGATCTGCCTTGTGCCACTCAGTATACCCAGACCTGCTACTGGGGAGCCTCAGGATAGGCTGAGGTATAGGGTCCACCTTTGCCAGCTGTTCACTGGTTGCTTAGCTCTCTCTCTATCTTTCTCTCTCTCCCTCTCTCTCTCACATACACCTTGTGCATAGTTTCTATAGTTCCTTTATGTTTCCTGCAGGTGCTACTCTTGGAGGGGAGCAAAATATGGGATTAGAAGGTGGTCCCCCAGGAAGGTCATGGGAGTACAATGATGTAGGAGTGGATTAGGCTAAATCCTCCACAGGGGGAGATTAGGACAGAGTGAGGCAAGAGCAGGACCAAAGGTATCACACTCATCACCCCCACAGAGCTGTGACTCAGGACCATGACAAAGCAGTCACCTGACATCCCACCTGTGACCTCTCTTTGCTAGTTAATGATAAATGAGGGCCAGGCATCTACCTCCAGACCCCATCCTCTGTGCACATGCCACCCATCCTTCCCTGCGCTTCCCGTTTCCAAAGAGCCAGATTCCTCTCATGCTCCGAGCCTTTGGGAGAAAGCCTGGGATTCTCTCCCAGCACCTGAAATTGGGAAATTCCATGCTATGCTAATTGACCCCCAAAGGCAGGACTCACCCCCTTCACTGGCCTGTGGGTCAAACCCAAGCAAGTCTCTGCTCTGGCATTTTTCCAGCCCAACACAAGGAACTGCCCACTGATGAGAAACACACTCTCTTCCCCTCCCAAGCTGCATGCTCTAGGTGCTCCAGGTCCCTGGGGTTTTCCCCCTTCAGAATCCCGGATGAAGCCATCATAGATGATGCTTGTTTGCAAAACAGGGAGGCCAAGCTGACTTTGATGCATAGCAAGACCTTGAGGCCATGTCCCCTAGAGGGGGAAGAGAGTGACTTCACAGAATTCTGGTGAAGGTGAATAAATCTTCATGCAGAGGAGTCTATGGAATAGAGGTGAGTGTGCTGATCTTTCATCTATTTATTTACCTATGGGAGAGCTGAGCCATGTGGGCAAACAAACCAGGTCTACACTCTCAACTTGGAGTCAGTAGAACTGACTCCACTGTGCAACTCCAATCACAGTTAGCTGCTCTGGGCCTCCATTTCTTTGTGTGGTGACTAGATATGATTATTCCTATGCGGTTTAAAAGATCCGCTGCTTGTCACATCGCTACTGCGCCTGGCTGTGTTTCCATCAGAGGTCAGGGTGTGCTGACCTTGCCCTTCTCAACTGAACACTCCTCTTACGCCACTCTCCACTCGGGGTGCATCGTCATCACCTCCTCTGCCCTCCATCAGCACACCCCATGTGGTTTTCTAAGATACTTCCTTTATCTTTTTTGAAATGGGTAGCAAATTAGGGCTGTCCTGCCTGTTAAGAGGAAACCTCCAGTTCCAGGGCCTTTCCCCAAGTTCACATGAAACCCCTGCCCAGTCAGCCAGAGGGCCTCCAGAAAGCATTTCTTTCCCCCAAGTTCTTGGAGGGGACAGCAATCAAGTCCCCTCTACCTAGTCCCCCCTCCCTCCCACTGACCTATAGCAGCTGGGCAGATAGCAAGGAGTTGATCTTACTTAGGGTTTCCCTGTTATCCATTATCATGACCCTGGTTCTCTAAGATCACCCTGCCTTCAGCCCAGTGTCCCCAGATTCAGCCAGGGCCACTCACCTTGGTGTGGCCAGGCCTTCCGGCTCCACCCAAAGCTGTCCACAGCAATGTGTGTGTATTTGTGTGTGTGTGTGTGTGTGTGTGTATGTGTCCTCATAGGCCTCAATATCAAGGCATCAGCTGCACTGGGTCCCTAAATGGGTGAACAGAGGAGACTCACTCTCTTAACCAACCCATGATGATAAATACCTAAGGCTAGAACTTGAAACCATCTCAGTAAGAGAAAGGCACTCCCTCCCCAATCATCTCAACCTGTCTGATTCAGTCAGGAGAAGATCTCAGTCCTTGCCTTCTCTGTCCCTCCCTTTCTGTCTCCACTCTCTCTTTAGAACAAGGGAGAGCAAGCCCAGGGCTCAGAGCCTCAGCCAAGCAGCTGCAATGCTTGGGTTGTATTTATAGTAAGCGCTATTGATTTCAGATGTTGACCTGTTATAAGAAGCGCCTTCCAAGATGAACATATAAATAAAATTGAATAAGTACAAAATTGAATGATGTAAGTAAACAAATGAATCATTTTAAGAAAACCATTAAGTCCCTGGGAGACTGATGTGACAAGGACATGTGAAAAATCACAAAGGCAGATATCAACCTGGGGAAGTGCTGAAAGTCACCCCATAGGACTGAGCGACCAATGGTGGAGGGGTGTTTAGAATCCGGAGGTCCTAATATCCCTAGAATCTCAGTGCTGAGGGTGTCAGGATACATTCCACTGTCTATTTATTTGTAGAGTAAGTTAAATAAAATTTCCTTAGAGATGTTTAAAATATTTGTTTAAAAAAGAATCTTTAAAGGGCTCTGATGTGAGTGACACACGTAGGGCAGCTCGATGGCTGTGTGTGTGGAATTGACATCAAGAGATTCTGGATGTGTAATTTTTGGCATTTGGGCAACTGTGGTTGTTTAGAAAAAAATGGCTAAAATATTTTTTAAGTGCTCAAAACCTACTTGGCAGCCCTAGTTGCAGAAGATGCCCTTCATACCCATCTCTGCTTTTTTTTTTTTTTTAAGACACTGATAGGCCAGACACGGTGGCTCGTGCCTATAAGCTTCAGCCTGTGAAGCGACCGGGGCTAGGGATCGCAGTTCAAGTCTTGCCTGGGGCCCGCAGTGAGACCTAGTTCCAAAAAAAGAGCTGGGCGTGGTGGCGCGCGCCTGTAATACCAGCTACCTGGGAAGCTGAGGCTGGGGATTGCTTGAGTCAGTGGTACCCCAGGCAATGGGACCTTGCAGTTCCATGGGCAAAAATAGTGAGACCTAGTCTAAAAAAAAAAAAAAAAAAAAAAAAAGACTCTGATAAAAGTTCCCTGGGCAGGGAGCCCCATACAGCACAAAATCTGGGGTTCTGGAAAATGAAGTCAGGAAGAGAAACGGTCCACTCAGCAGCCAAATCTGCAGTGCTGCATCAAGGCTGCCACCTGTGGGGTTCCAGGTTGAATGACCAGTAGCTCCTATGGTTCCTGCTATATCTGAGTCCAAACAGGCCACACCAGGGTTCCCAGGCTGATGGTGAGGTCAGAAGTCTCGCAGTGGGGTCAGTCCCTCCCCCAGAGGGCCAGCTAGACTTTTCTCAGCACATCCAGAGTGGGCCACTTGTTACCTTGGTATGGGAAACAGAGGTCCATCTGAATCCTCTGACCCTCGAGCCACCTGTTCCCAAGCCACCCTGCAGATCATTTGACAATGTGGGCAGTGAGGGACCTGAGGACAAGGAGGAGCTTTCTGTCCCTGTCTTAGCCCTTCACTTTCTCCTAATCAAAGAAGAAACTGTCATGTCCTAAGCTTCTGTTCCTTTCCCTGAAGTCACACAAGCAATCACTGCTCTCCCTTTCATGACCTAGAAGAAATCATCTTGGGGAGCTCATCAAATTATCAGTTTATAAACATTTTCTCTCTAAGAAAGGTATCTTTACTCTCTGAGTAAGGATGAGGTCACCTCTTCTTTGTGTATCACATGTGTCTCCACTCTCTGTCTTTGATGTCCAAAAGCCCAAAAAGCAAGATAATTATTCCTAGTTTCTTCCATTATTCTTTAGGATTTACAATCATGTCAGTTCTCAATATGTATGTTAGCAAATTCATTATTTTTCCTTTGCTAACTTATCTGATGCTATTTTGATTACCTGTCTAGTCCAAGAGGAACCCAGAGGAATATGGAATGTCTTTTCTACCCCAACAACTGAGCAAAAATGTGGTATAAGAATACCACACAGCTAGGTGTCAACTAGATTATCATTTCATTTCTGTTTGTAGTCGTCCACATAACTTTGAACAAGTGGCTTTACTTCCCCAGGCTTCAATTTCTTCATTTTGAAAAGGACAGACTTGGGTAACATTTCTTAGTTCATTGGATTATTGAGAGAATTGAAAATCAGCTTTCCTAAGGCAGGAATCATGGCTGGGAAAGGGGTTCATGGAGTTCTAGTATATGTTCCATGTAAGCTCTGTGTCCATGAATGAAAGTGTGAATCGTCATATCGAAAGGCCCTTCCTACTTAAGTTCTTGAAAAATGGGACATCTGGTCCTAGCGCCAATACCTTTCTGCAATGAATCTGAATGTGGGGTAGGGCAACAATAAGGGGAACTCATTGAAGAGGTCAAGGGATCTCTGTGCATTCCAAGAGACTTAAAGACAGTTGAGTGCAAGGGCCCTGTTCTTAGGACTCAGTCAGCCCCTGGGTCTAGCACTGGTTCTCCAACCCCCAGCATTGTCGGTTTCTGCCTAAGCAGGAAGAGCAGAAAGATTCTGCACTAAAATCTGATCTTGGAGCAGTGGAAAGAAACTGGCTTGCTAGAAGGAAAGGTCAATGTTACTGTTTTCCTGTGGGCACCTGTCCAAGAGTCACTGCTACAGGGAAAGCTGGAGAGAGCATGCGGACTTTCCGGTCATGATGACTAACATCTGTTTCTGCATTTTGTAGCCTCTGTGGGTTTGAAAGGGACCCCTTTGTTCACCATGAAAACGAATACAGAAACATTCCTTCCTTCTGAGTCCTGGCCACCCACCAGGATGGACCAAATTGACTGCATTTTGCAAGTTGCTTTGTAGATGGAAGGAAACTAGTTTTTTGCTTAAGAATTCTGTTGTGTTCATTCAGGAGAACATTATTGAGCACTTTCTTAGTCCAACTGTTATCTATGTACTAGGGATTAAGAGCTCACAGATGACTGGGGAATGAACAGGAACTATATCTTGGTTTGTAGATAGACACTAGTTTGGGGTGTGTAAGAAGGGCATGTCCTGCAGCTTGGGCTCCCAGGAGAAAATGGCCTCTAAGCTGGGATTTGTGGGATCAGAGGTTGATCTAGAAAAGAAAAAAAGTAATATATGCCAGGAAAAGGAAACTAAAACCTAAAAGTGTGCTCTTGGTGGAAAGGAAGAAGGGTGTGGAGGATCCTTGCAAAACTTTCCCGAAGCCAGGGTTCCTGAGGTGAGAGATGAGGCTAGAGAGAAAGGAAGGGACCAAGGTAAGACCAAACTTCAGGTATGGGTGGGTATATAGAGAAACCTGGTGTTTATCCTGAAGACAGAAGGGAGACATGGTGGGGTTTTCCCTGGGGAAGAAACACAATTGCATTTGCATTTCAAACTTTGGATATCAAGTTGCTTTAGACCACTTAGAAGCCTGAGATTGTGGCTAAGAGCCCTGCCAGGTGCATGCAGGAAGAACTTTAGGAATCCTAAAGCAAGCACTGCCAATGAGGATAGCGCAGAGAGGATGGTACTTGGAGTGTAAGAGGAGGAGCACAGGATTCCTGCCCGTATCCTATTCAATCTGCGAGAACCAAAATTCACCTCCTTGAAGTCATGTGCCATGTTTTACAAACCCAGGTGTTCGAAGCAGTGAGCACAATCCCTGCACAGAATAGATCTTTGAATGAAATCTTTCCATTTACAACAACACAGATGGATCTTGAGATTATTACGATAAGTCAAAGGAGAAAGACAAATACCATAGGGCTTTGCTCATTTGTAGCATATGAGGAAAATGAGCAAAGGAACAAACAAAACTTAAAAAACCACCCAGAGGGGTGGTTATAGAAGAGTGGAGGGTGGAATAGGTGAGGGGGTCAATTGGTTGGTGGTGAATAATGACTGGCTATTTGGTGGTGTGATATATACAGATGTGAGGTGAGAAAACAGTACACCTGAAATATATAGTGTTGTAAACTAATGTCATCTCCATTCAAAGAAAAAATAATAGATCTTTGATAAAGTTTTGTTAAAGGGTAGGAGGATGAATAAAGTGTACGTGAGTGAATGAATAAGAGATCTTCCTCTAAGACACCTCTCAGAGTTACCGCTTCTAATAAACCCCAACTGGCTTTCACTCTCCTCTGACAGAGATCCCCTCTGGGGACAGTGGGGGTATGTGATAGGAAAATACCAACTCCTCACACTAGACAGCCACTGCTTCCTCCAGCACCCCACCACAGTCAGGGAAGTCAGAACTCTAGGCAGGAAGCAGTCTGGCTTCTGTTCTGGCCTTGGCTTATCAGGCACTCAAGGCAGACATGGGGATTTCTCCATGGTGTGTGGGCTGCAACTGGGGAAAAAGCATGGGCTATGGAAGGGCCCTGAATCTGTAGTCTTGTTCAGCCACTCTATCTCAGAGCTTCAATAGGGTGACTTCACAGGACTGCTGTAAGACTCTGAGGAGGCAAGGCTGAATTTGCATGTGACTATAATAGAGTCCTGTGTAGAGTGTAGTTCTGTTGGTTGTCACTATGTGGCCTGGCCAAGGTGTTTAATGTCCCTGAAGCTTAGCTTCTCATCTGTCAAGTGGGAAATAAAATGCCAATTACCACAGGCTGCTTTTGGGACCAGAAGTGAGAGCTGAAACACACATTAGCTTGATGAACTAGGAAGCACAGCATCCCTCTGCGGAACAATAGGTGCTGTGAAAGAGTTTGAATATGGCTGTTCTTTGAGAAAAAAAAGTTGGTAGCCACAGAGATTTCTCTACTTTGTGAGCACAGGTGGTGGCCCAGCAGCTTTGGGACAGGCATGTGAATGTTTAGTGGTTGACATGCTCATGTTTCAATCTCCAGATGCCACACTGCTTGCAACCATGACTGGAGAAAGCCCTATGGTCAGCATCACCTGGACTATGACTGCCAACTGCAGTGAGTCCTTCAAGTTTAAATGGAAGAAGTGAGAGGTGATGATGAGAGAATTCTCCAGAATCCAAAAGAACAGTATGTGGAAGACTTTCCCAGAAAAGGACTCAGAGACCTAAGTTTTCATTCAAGTCCTGTCACTAATCTTCTGTGTGTCTTTGGGCAAAAAAAAATGCTTCCTTGTGCTTGAGGATCCTCTCTCTACACAGTGTGGTTTGGGTGTCATGATCTCCTTGGTACCTTCTGATTCTCAACCTTGGTAAGTCATGCTCATATCAACTCTTTCTGCATTGTACCTACCCACAGAGGGTAGTTTCTTAAGCTGTCAGAGTGTGAGTAACCCTGAACTCTGGTTGATTTGGAGGAAAATTCACAGCACAATATGAGCATCAAGAGTTGGAGCTGCCCCTTAATTTTTCCAAGGGTCTGGCTAAGGACCCAACAGCCCCAGCAAGATGGAAGAGCTACATGTTCTACAAGATACAAATAACAACAAAGAGAAGGAAATTTTTGGTGTCCTTTTATTGAGAAACCCGGAACTAATATCTTCCCTGGAAAAATCTGTGTCATCCTTTCAAATGGGATGCCAATGCAACCAAAACTGTCTGTTTGAATGGTGACATCGCTTCCAAGAGATGGAAATGAAGTGAGAGAAAGAAAAATAGAGAACCAGAAAAAATAGTAGCAAGAAAAAATGAGTAGTGAAAGCTCATGACCAAAAAGGGAACTTGAATCTTGATGCCTGCTCTAGAGCAATGAAGATAAGAAGAATTAATTGCAAAACACATCCGAGAAACAGGAATGAGGAGGATGTGGTTTTGGTAAAAATATGAGAGTGCAGACCCTACTGCAGTCTAAACAGAGCTTCAAATCTGGGTGTGCAGATACATTTCCTTGCCAAGATGCCTGACAAAGCAGTACTAGAGAGTGTAAACTAGGTTGATTACAAATACAAAAGACCTGCATTCCTATCTTAGTTTTCCCATCTTCTTGTGCTTGACCATGAGCAGGTCATTTGACCTGTTGTTTAACATCATGGAGGCCCCGATCTGCTCATTCTGCAGGGTTGTTTACAGGTATGAAATGGAGATGTTTATCCTGGATCTATGGGCCTGAAGCCTGATATTCCACCCAACAGGGGATTTCCAGAATTGAATTACTTCCTTCCTCTGTAGCTGCCTTGAAAGTGAACAATGCTAAAAACAAATGAACTTCAGAATTGGAAGGAAATTCAGACATTTATCATGTCCCTTTCACAGATAAAGACCAGTGATAGTCAGCTACTCTGGCAAAGTATTACAGTGAGTCAGTGGAAGGGGGGTGCCTTCTGGGTGGACCCCAGGGCAGTTCAGACTTAATCAAAATACAGTCACAACCCAGGAGTCATGTTATTTCAGATTTTGACTCTTTTATCTGGCCAATGTCTGACCACCCCAGCTCTCCATTCAGCAAAAATGTACTTATTAAAGAGCTCATGTCCAGCTCAGATTAAGCACTTAATTATTGTTTTCTAAGTAAATGAATAAATGAATAGTGGGTGAATGAGTATAACAAGTGACTGATTGAATGCAGGACACAATTCTAGGCACCAGGACTGTCTAACTTTCAGAGTTAGACAGATCCCACCTATCCTAACCTATAATGAGGCAAAAAGACATTTAAAGATTCTTCAAATACAATTTGCAATCAGGGGTGTAATAAGGAGAATACCATGTTTTAAGGACATAAAGTATGTGTCTCTAAAAATATATGGAAAAGCTCCTAAGCTAAGACTGTGTAGTTACCTTCCCAAGCATTGGAAACCATACAAACAAGGATTATGCTTTGAGAGAGACGAGCAACATGGTGTCACTACAGTCATGGTGTTTGAAAAGCAAATTTCCTGGGCGAAAGCTTGAAATGTACACTGAGAGCAGCGGGACCTCTTGACGGCTATCTAAGGAGCTGGACTCTATTACGTAGATATGAGCAGTGTTGGTACATTTTTTGCTATCAGATTGGTGGCTTGGGGTCCATACAGTTGTCACTGGCACAAATGGCAGGGAAGCCCATTAAATTGCTCTGATAGAACTCAAATTGAGCCAGGGTCATTTGGGACAAAGAAGTGAATGCAAGTCATATTTCATAAATGCAATGGGTGGATTTTAGTGACCAACTGGATGTGAAAGAAAGCAAGGAAGAAAATCTAAAGATGAGCCTTTGGTTTCTAACTTGGCCATGTGGAAGAAGGGATGTGGAATCCTTTGTGGGATAGCAGGTCTAGGGTTAGCATGATAACAGCAGAGGCTGTGGGCCAGGATTTCCTTGTACCCCTTGCACACAGCATGGAACCTGACAGAATGCGCACACAAGGATGGCATTAAGGAACAGTTTGGGGAACCATAGACACCCTGCTCCAAAATTCCCCAGAGACCCCCTGCCACAAGCCACCCCTAATAAATAAACTAAAGGAAAATGATGTGCCACTTCCAGAGATCCAACTTCAACACCAAATTCTCTACCATATCTTCCAACCAAACTGATTCCCTGGGCCCTCTCAGGTAGAAATTTTGCATCTGCCACATGGGCTTATTATATCTTGATTAAAAGAGAGAAAAAGGGAGGGGGTGGCAAGGAACGGAAACATACAAAGAAGGAAGGCCAAACTTGTTAAAGTGACACCCAGTGTAAATACCCTGTGGGCAGGTAGAAGCACAAGTCTAGAACTGTGTAAAGAGCAATTTATTGGATTATGAATAACAGCTTATCTGTGGGGGTCCATCAAAAAGGAAACTTTACCCAAGCCAATAAGCTCCACTACAACAGGGCCAGGCAGGCAAGTGAAAGCAGAAGAATCAAGCAATAGGCACGAGAGAAATTGCGGAGTAGGTGACAGGGGAATCTCTTCTGAACAGATGAGCATAGTTTTCATGCAACACACAGGACCCCTTGGGTTGCAGCCACGTGAGAATGTCAAATCTGATCAGACCCAGATAAACAAGGTAGTCAGCATTTTAAGAGAGAAATCCCCCACTTTAAATGTTAGCCACTCATTTTAACCCTTTTAATTACTAAACAGAACAAACAAAACAAGTCTGCAGGCCAGAATCAGATTCTGGGATACCAGTCTACGAACTCTCTTGAAGAATGAGAATAAAAGTATGACTCCTTAGAGAAAACCAGTATTTAGGATGAACAGAGAAGTGTCACCAGTGAAAACAATGTAAAAAGTAAGCTGAGAGAGTAATACAAGAAAGGAACAATGACCAAGACACAAAAGGAAAGCAGGGTGCCTGAAAGAGGGGGTGAAAGATAGTGTGAGGTTGGCACTGGAGCAGAGTTACAAAGAATTCCTTCCATTAACCAATGAAAAGGCTATTGAGGAGACCATAAATGTTCCAGCTGCGGCATGGGTGTGGAAAGCAATGACAATCGGTTAAAGAATGAGCTAGAAGTGAGCATGGAGACACCACTAGGAGAGAATCATCTTTCAAGCTGGTTTTACCAAGAAAAGGAGACAGATGGGAGTAGCTCAAGGAAAGATGGTATGAAGTTTGCTTGTTTGTTTGTTTGTTTCTAAACAATGAAGATTTGAGCATGTTGGCTGAAAGAAAGGAGGAGTGAAAAGGAAATTTTTAGCCGGGCATGGTGGCTTGTGCCTGTAAGCTTCAGCCTATGAAGCGGCCGGGGCTAGGGATCGCAGTTCGAGTCCCGCTTAGGGCCCAAAGCGAGACCTAGTTCCAAAAAAATAGTTGGGCGTGGTGGTGCGTGCCTGTAATCCCAGCCACCTGGGAAGCTGAGGCTGGGGATTGCTTGACTCTGTGGTACTCCTGGCAACTCAAGCCTGCAGTTCCATGGGGAAAAATAGCGAGACCTAGTCTCAAAATTTTTTTTTTTTTTAAAAAGGAAAGTTTTTAAAAAGCAGAGTTAGTGGAGGTGGCAGTTTCTGGGAAACGGTGCAATCAAGTCTATAGATTAGCCCGTGACCTTCACTGAGCTGGTCTGCTTCTGAGGCAGGAGAGCAGAGAGGTGACAATGCAAAGATAGAAGTAGATCTATAGAAGTAGTTCACATACGGGTGTGGGGCTGAGTATTGAAGGATTCTTATCTCATGGTCTCTGCTTTCACTGGGGTATGTGCTGTCTCCTGAGAGTGTGGAAGCCTAAGACAAGAGCAAGTGATGTGAGGAAATGAGAAGGATTTGGATCCACCATAGAGTCTGGAAGGATGAAATGGCTAGGGATTTGTGACATGATGTTCAGCGTAGTCATTAAGGAGAGTAAGACTTCCGGCAAATCTGACAGCCTGGGAGTTGTCAGGAAAAGGGAGGGAGGTGATGAGTGGAGGAGTTTCATTTGGACACAGCTGCATAGGGAGATGGAGGAGTCACAGACTTAGTGTGCTAGTGAGGGTGACCAACACCAGGCTGGACTGAGAAGGAAAGGCTTCCAGGGTAGGGGCCAGTGCCATTGATGAGCAGTTGCTGAAGGGAAGTCTGTGGTCACGGAAATGGATTACTAAGTTGAAAGCTATGAAATGGAGAAGTTCAGGGCAAGACCGAGGCCAGAGTGTGACCATTGGCAGAGGTCGAAAATGATGTGGTGATGAATTCTTTTGAAAATGAACCCAGAGGAGGCTAAAGAATTTCCCTCCTAGTTCCTTTATTATCGCCTCATCTTTTTCTTCCCTTAATTCTGCCTTTTTACCCAGTCTTTGCTTTATATGGGAGACAAAACTGATTTTGAAAGGCGAGTTTTGAGATGAAGGGCAGGAAGATAACCAGAAGTACAGGACTGATTGAGCATAAAAACTGACCTTGGGGTTAGAACACCTGGATGGCAGCCCAAGAACTCTCACTTCACAGCTGTTGTCCTTGAGCAAGTCAATCGCTGAGCCTCAGTTTCCCTGTCTGTAAAACAGAGATGATACCTGTCTCATTAACATTATAATAATATCAGATACACAAGAGCCAATGAATCACAAAGCACTCATAAGCTATTATAATTATGGGTGTTTCACACCCTGAAATTTGAAAGCTTTGCTACACAGAAGTTCTAGAAAACATTCAATGAATACATAAACTATCATTGTCATGAAATCAGAATTGTATAATGCCAATGCTTGTGACAATTTTGGAAACCAAGTACATCTTTACTGAGCTGGGAGCAGAGGAGGGAAAAGAAAGCAGACACATGATGTGCTGGGGCAGTGGAGAATTCACAGTATGGAAAAATGTGTATAGCTACAACAGTCCTTTGCACTGCCTCTCTGTACAAGTGGTCCATATCTCTTTCATTATGTTCAATGACGCACTAGAGCCTGGAGTTTTCCAGATTAAGAGATCTGCTATTTCATACTGAAGCACCTTTGTTCAAGAACATCTTCAATCCAGGTGCTCAATTTCAAGTGTTTCCAGTTGGGTGATCTGACCTGCTGGCCATTGGTCAGCATTGCTGGTAGCCACTGTTTTTGTCACTGCCTCAAAGGTAACTGCAGACCATGGGCCCTATGCCATGCAAAGGTCTGCCCCATTCCTTGCTCTAGGGGCACCTTTTCCAATCTCAGCTGCAGTGTGATCCTGGGGCTCCCAAAGTTGCAACATCTTCAGTTGATACCCCTCCAAGCATGATGACTGCAGCTCAGGGAGGGTCCAGAAAGTTTTCCTACTCAGGCCACACCTCCCAGCTACAGTCCAGGCACAGATCTCTGCCCAATCTGTGCCTTCTCAGTCTCTTAGAGATTGTCTGGTATTTTGGGGCTCTATGCCACCCATGCTCCCCTTAGATGGTCTCTTAGACTAATGTGTCCATTTCCCCACCCTGTGCCCAGTCTGAAGGCAGTAGTATCAGGAAGTAGTATCAGGAAGGACAGGCAGTAGTATCAGGAAGGACAGTTTTTCCCTTTGGTCACCAACATTTGTCTCTCCCTTCCCTCTCATCTTTCTAGGATTATATGTGCCAGTGTCTATTGCCTCAGGGAGATTCCTTTAACCTAGACATGTTTCCCTGGAGAAAAAAGTAATGTCAGTCTTGTTGGAAAATGTTAAGATCTGTGTCAACTGGTGCTTCCCACTACATATGCACAGCTTGTCTGCACCGATTTGGGAGTGTGATAAATTCCTGGTCTGCTTTCCCCTGTTTAAAATTAGAGGACAGGGATTTTTAAAAGCGGGATCCCTATGAAATCTTCCAAATCTGACTCCCCCCCTAATTCATTCATTCATCACTTATTTGTGAGTACTTATTGTTAGGTGCTAGCTAATACTGAGGATGAGGGAGTGAGCCCCACAGACCAGAGTGCCTATAGACCTGCGATTGCCACTCCTTTGTAAACAGTTCCTGGGAGAAAAATTTAAAGCTTCTTTCTTCTATATTTTTGAGCAATAAATAAGTTATAGGGCTGAATTGTCTGATAATGCTTTGTTCAGTCCTTGCATCCATGAGACAAATTATGTGTACTTTGCAAAACTATCTCTCCCTCCCCTAGACAAATAGCATCTGTATTCTCATTCACTGTCTCAGACTCTAATTTCTAGTTAATGTGGGAGGGATTGGTGAATGGCTGAGTACTTTACCTGGAATTCTATAAGCAAGTCAGATAAAACTATGAATAAGAAAGAAACTTTTTATGACTAAATTTTCCCTTTTCACAATGCAATATTTCACAACCCAGAGGGAAAAAAAAGACATCATCCACAAAGAGGAATCCATGTGGCTGCTGAAAATCTCTCTCTGCTGGTACCCTATGCACCATCCTAAAAGTTCTGCCACTAGCTCTTCCCTAAATAGAACATGTAAGGAATTCAGGAAACCAGAAATCTTCCTTCTCTATTCATTTGCCTGTCTGATATTAAATCATCATTTGATTCAAATATATGGGGGAAATGACTTGAGATTCCTAGAACTGTTCAAAAGTTCAGACAGTTTCGACTGAGAAATCACTGCACAGAAGATACTATACCAGACCCTGGAATCCAGTATGAGTGAAGCTTTTGAGGTAGAATGGAACACAGAGAGTTCTATAAGGGGAGGGTGAGTCTGAGGGTGATGTCAGATGTAGGGGTAGCCCCGCGGCCTGCCAGTATGCAAACTTCCCAGGCAAGTGTGTTGCTCAGTGAGGAGCTGAGACCCTGACTTGGTCCTCAGCTGCCTCTCTCACCCTGTGTACTGTCAGTGGCTGAAGGCTGTGTTTCTGTCCACAAGCGGACAGTGATAAAGTAGGGCAAGAGTTAAAGCACTGGGCATATAGATTGACTCCTGCAAGGCATATGTTAAGATCTTTGACTTCTGTTCCAGATCCCAGGGCAATGGTCAAGGAGCCAACCATTACAGAAACCAACTGGCTGGAACGACCCTGCAGTTATTGAGATAAACAGCCCTCATCAAAGCCGAGATGTCCAGTTCCTGAAACCCTTGCTGATCTGTGCATTTCCTCTAAATAGCATCCCTTTCTCAGACACCAGCATGCCCCCTTTCTCAGGGTGGCACATTTGCACTTGGGCTCCCATAACCTCTGCTGGCACCTTCTAGAAATTCAAGTTTTTTCCTGATTCAAAGATTCACTATTCAATGTTTGGTCTATAGTGCAGACACAATCAGTGAATAGTCAACAGTGGAGTGAAAAAGACCTTAGGAAATCTAAGTCTCACTGCATTATATGATAGAGAAGGAGGAACAAGTGGGGCTTTTGTAGTTTTGTAGGAAGAACAAGTGGAGCTTGAGCTGTGGTCAGGGACTCACAAGCCTGATGCCTGCGATTGCCTGTAGATTGGAGCTTGCTGGCCCTTAGACAGTGACAGTTCCTTACACACTGTCTACAAAGCACTTTTGGTTTATTATTTCATACAACCTTATGACAACATTAGGAGAGGCTGTCTTACTAACCATACTTTATAAGAGAGGCCCAGAGGCCAAGTAGCTTGTACAAGGTCACACAGCTAGATAGAAAAGAGCTAAGACCCCAGCATTCTACCATGCCTGGGCCTTTCCATACTGCCAAACTGCCTCGCTTGCACATAGGCCTTCCTTGTCTTCTCTCTTTCCTATTTTTCTCCTCTTGTCTGCTATATCCTTTTCCTATTAGTACATAGTCTCTATACTTTAACCCAAGCTGGCTCAAACGCAGACTGGCCATCATCTGAAGAAGCAGGAAAGCACAAGCAAAAGACCACTCTTCACAGAGAATGTATAGATTATGATGCAGTGTGCCTGAGGTTAGGACCAGGGCTCTCTACATTGCCTAGGAGCCAGGGTATTTCTAAAGGAAGCATCCTGTCTGTGATGCCAATTGCAGTGCACAGGCATCAGGCTTGCCAATCTGTGGAGGTTCTTTATTGGTTCTAGCAGTTACATAGACACATTTGGCAGGGGAGGGCGGGGTGCGGGAGTGAGGGGCAGGGGCATTACTGGGAGGCAGGTTAGTCCATCAGCCCCCCAGGAATCTTCACACTCTACCTGGGCTGTCTCTGTGATGTTCTCTCATTCTCTCTCTCATATTCTTTGTCCCCCTTTATCCTCTGTCTCCTAGGTCCAGGTGTGCATACTTATACATGTGAACACCTACTGTATGGCCAATTCATGGGGAAGGCATAATACTCCAAGTGTTGCTATACAGGCCAATGGAGGAAAAAGCCTGACTAATTCATTCACCTTACAATCCACCCCCTCAGACGTTTTCCCTTTTTGCCACACAGTCTACGAGGTATCCTTCTTCTGTACATTTTTCTTGGTGAATGCAGAAAATCACAGCCATGACCAACAAAAGTAAATGAAATACAGCTATGTATAACTAAACTCAGTCTACTAAGGCAATAGAGCATACCAACCTAGAAATGAAAAGCCAAAAGATCTGGCACCTAGCAGATAGATTTGCTACTGAAAGGCGCTGCTGTATGCAATGGAAAAACACTCTAGGCAATCTGCTGTCACTTGCCAAGAACTATCAGGCTTCCTGGCCTTCTCTGACTATGCTTTGCCAGACAAGTCACACAGCACATCTACCTCCAGGAGGCACTCAGACTGGCAACATGGGTTTCACTCAGCCCCCAGGGGTACTCCCACTGCTGTCACTCTGACATGTAGCCTCTGCGGCCCCAATATGACCCATAGCCTCTGCACTAGGTCAGCCATGTACACTTGGGTTGGGGACCCATGTATTACAGCTCCCATGTGGCCTCTGTTTGACCCACTCCCTGGCTGCAGTCTCCACCACAAGTCACATTCCCTGCTGAAAACAGCATCTCACCCAATTCAGAAGCGAACAGGGCATTACCCCGTGGTGATTTTAAGAGGCTTGCCCTCTCTAGCATCCCCTTCGGCTGCTTAAAACCCACTCAGGACTTTCTTGAACTAGCTTTTTGCCATACCTCATGTGCTTTTCTGCATATCTCCAGCATGGTTGCATAGGCCCTGGAAAGGGCTCCTCCCTCAGCCTCTCTGGGTCATTCTCACAGCTGCCACCATCCTCACTCACTCTCAGAACCCACTGCTACTCTGGGCTCCTGGCTGGCTGGACACAGAAGTCTGCTTTGGCTTTAGGAGAGCCAGGCCACACACAAGGTTGCTTGGCAACAGGTCCACCAGCCACTCCTTGATGCTCATTTCCCAGAGTTTGCAGAGTCCCACAGATGCCCAACCTTCCAAAGTTCCCCCACCTCTGGCAGAATTGTCCGGATATCAGTTTTATCTTTATGTCATTGTGGTCCTTTTTCTTCCCTGATGAGTCGTCTGCTTCAGGAGTAGTGGGCTGGTCCTCCTGGACCATCTCCTCCTCCTCCTCACAAAGTCTGTCCCAAAGCTCCCAGACCTGGTCAACCTCCTCTCCACCAACAGCATCCCCAGTGTTGTCCTTAACTCCATTTGCAGAGTCATCCTTTGACTTAGGCCCCTTCTCCTGGTCTTTCCCGAATCCTGCCAATAACACCACTTGTCAAAGTGTTGAACCACCCTTTTGTCTATACCACCTGACATGCTCTCTATCTGCATTGAGCCAGCCTGCTGGTTACACCAATTGTGGGGTAACCATCCCATCCTCGTTGCCAATTGTGGGGGGAATCAGCCTGTTTATGATGCCAATTATGGTGCAAGCATTGGATTCACCAATCCACATAGGTTCTTTGTTGGTTCTAGCAGTTACACAGACACATCAGGCAGGGCAAGGTCAAGGCCCCCAACTCCCTGGAAATTATCATCCTTCTTCCCTGAACTTTCTCTCTCTGTCTCTGGCATTCTCTTATCTCTTACTCATGCTTGTGTGCAAGCTCTCTTGTATTCTCTGTGCCCCTTTATCCACTCTTCTAGGCCCAGGTGTGTACACTCACACATGAGCACACTCACTGTACTGCACAATCATGGGGAAGATGCAATACCCCAGGTGCTGTTATACAGGCTAATGAAGGTAAAAGCCTGACTAAATCACTCACCCTATAGTATTGAACCATATGGAAGTTATGGATACCTTTGCTAATATTTCTAAAGCTGCAGATGCTCTGTCCAGACAACTACACAGTTTCATAAAGGTGGACTTGGAAGACAATTTCAGATGATCCTTGAAGCCTAGCCAAGTGCCACAGATAAGAACCTTGATCTAAACAAAATCAGGGACTTGCTGTTTCCATGCCTGACCTACATTTCTTAGGCTGGGCCATAAAAAGAGGTTGTTCTTCTAATGGGGCCATGAACCAGTAGCATCAGCATCACCTGGAATGCAGCCCAATTCAAGACCTACAACATCAGATCTATACTTCAGCAGGATCCCACTGGGATGTGTAAAAACTTGACATTTTATTGCTTTAAGTTTGTTTGAAAAATGTATCCCTCTTCCAAAGAGTAGCCACTCAAGTTTCACAAACTGCCAACTCTTGAGTCCTTTAGGGATAGTTCCCTGAACCCTGGCAGTCTGCCAGAGTCTCTGCAGTCACTACACTGATTCTGTGTGACACAGGTGTCCCTCCTCCACCCCAGTGACCCCAACACAAGTATGAAAATAAGGTATCAATAAGAACTGTTAAAACAATGCTTCTGTGTCCACCCCACCTGCCCTGCTTGACCTATCTCCCCCCAGTTCAGCATCTTCTCAGGGGTGCTTCAAAGGATCCCACCAGTGTGAAAAGTGGCACTTCCCACTGTACCTCCCTTGATTACAGTCCATCCAGGGTGCTCTAAGCATTGCTCGCTGCCATTCCTCAGTTTACTTACATTGTACCCCCCCCCACACACAACACATACACAGGACTCAGATGCTGGTCCATGAGGCACAAGTCTTCTGTCTCCCCTTAGCTGAGTCATGTTCCCCCCAGCTAACCCAGGTTGCTGTAGTGGATCTACTTTTCTCCGCCTATAGCTGCCCCCACCAGTGCATCATCCCACCACTAATATCTTTGACTCCTTCATGCAAACAGGCCTGGGGCAGAACTATACCAAAGCAGCAGGCACATCTAGATGCTGAAGCTTGCCTGGAGTGCCCACTGCTCAGGATGACTGATCAGCCTCGTGGTACTCCTGTGGATGCCCTCTTCAACTTTTTGTTGAAAAGCAAAGCAGCTGTCATGTCTGGCTCTCTTGTCTCCCCACATCTGCAGCCCCACCCAGCTCCTGGAGTCCACATGGAGTCAGACAACATGAATGTCCAGCCCCCCAAACTCTGTCATTGGTCCTCTTGTCACTTCAGGTCTGTCACTGCCTCCCTCTTGATAGCAGCTTACCCATCAACCAAGTAGAAAGATGATCTTTAAGGTTTGGTTTATATAAAGGCTGGGCACGGTGGCTTGTGCCTGTTTCAGCCTATGAAGTGGCCAGGGTTAGGGAACGCGTTTCGAGTACCGCCTGGGGCCCGTAGCGAGACCTAGTTCCAAAAAAACAGCTGGGTGTGGTGGTGCGCGCCTGTAATCCCAGCTACCTGGGAGCTGAGGCTGGGGATTGCTTGAGTCCGTGGTACCCTGGGCAACAAGAGCCTACTGTTCCACGAGCAAAAATAGCGAGACCTAGGTTCAAAAAACAAACAAACAAAAATAATAAGGTTTGGTTTATATCTGATGTGCTAGTCAAGGATAAAGAATGGATTTCTAGTCATTGGAAGAAAGGGGGGTGATAGAGTTGGAGTCCCAGGAGAATAGGATGTGGTTTACCTGAGGTGAGTGGATGGCAGGAACTGGAGGAGAGGACTGGGGATGTCTCCAGGAAGAACCTCATGGGTGCAAAGCCCAGAGTGTCTCCCTGTGTGCTTAACTGGGGAGTTCCTGCAAGCCCAGGGGAGGGGTAAAATCGGAAGGTGCTACAGGTGCTACAGCAGGGATCTCAGTCCTGGCTTCTGATGTTTCTAGAAAGCTCACTCTTAGTACCTCTTTCCTCACTCCTGACATTAAGTGGGTATCTGGGGTGATGATAAAGGCCTACAATGAGGATCATGGTTGAAAGTTTCAGCCTTCTAAGACTTAAAAGGATTATTCACCAAGAGAAAATTTTCCCTTCCTCTTGATTTGAGGGAGACTGGGGTCTCTGGGGATCACAATTCTGATGAGAAGAAAAACCTAATTCTGCCTCCCCCCATCAGCTCCCTGGGTCTTTTCCCTGATGTCCCCAAGCAGGGCCCCTGTCAGTCCTGGTGCTGAATAGTTCCCAGCACTGCCCCATGTGAGCCGCCTCTGGCTCTGGGCCCAGGACTCAGATTGTGAGCTCCGGCCAAGTGCATTCTTTTTCATGAGATCTGGGAACTTCCAAAACTGCCTCAGAGTGGAATTTCCACTCATTTCTCTCACATTGTCACCTTGTAGCTATAGGGATCACCTCTCCTTGACTGTAGGAGTGGGAGGAGGATAGCTACTCTTACCCAGCAGACTTTCCCCTCTTCACCTTCGGTTGTCGCCTGAGGTTTGGCACTCGTTGTGAACAAGTCACTTCCCCCAAAATTGGAGCAGAGTCAGAGCTTAAAACAACTGAAGTCTGTCCAAATGCTCAGAGAAGACAAGAAGCCTTTCTGCCACCTGGGAAATAGTTGGTCTCCTCTGGGATATTTCCTGCCATAAAAGGAAGAAGCCATGCTACACAACCACTTCAGGTTCTAGGATGTTAAAGACGTCACAGCTCTCCTGAGATGTTGCTGGAGATTGAGCAGGAGACAGGAAATTTAAAGATCTCAGTATCTCTGAGTTCATTCACCTAGACAAAAACCAGGAAATGACTGAATTCCATGGGGAAATGAAGTGTGACACTCCAAACTACAGAAAAGGCCATCCTGGTAGCCTTGAGAGGGGCCTCTGCAAATAAGGAAACACTTTTTGAAAGTTAAAGCAAGATAGTCTGAGTGAAGAGGCTCAGAATCCAATTCTGAAGTTGTAGTGGATTGAGTTATTGCAGAGCAAGTGGGAGTGACATGCAGCCTAGGGCCTAAGAGTAGAGATTCTGGAATTAGAGTATCATGAGTGGGGAATCTCAGCCCCAGCTGATATTACCTGTGAGATTCTAGATAGGTCACTAACCTTTGGTTGCAGTCATTGGAAAGCTGGGTTGTGTATGGGACTAAAGAGATGGTGCTAGCACTTCTCTGCTCCAGGTCTCTCTCAATAAAGCCAGCTATGCCTTCCTCTGTCAGAACTTCCCTCCCATTGTGAATCAGATATAGCAATTTGTGCAATATAAGCCATTTCTTATTACTCAGGTAGTGACTGCCAAGCATTCCTTCCCTAGACACTCCATGCATTTTATAGATAGTGTTTCCATGATTTTATGAGAATGAAAGTCACTGAATCATTCCATGCCCCCTGGGCAGAAGAACAGCAAAAAACATGAGACAATGCCTGGGGACAATCAAAGCACTTCAATTCTAGGCTCAGCTTAGTCACTAAGGTGCCTCAAGGAATCTCATCATATGTGTGAAAGGAAAGGATTTACTGAATTTGCTTATCATGACTTTGAGTTATAACTCTAATGACTGTCTCAGAGGCCACCTAAGACAGAGATGCAGCCAAAAGCAGTGTTCTGATTCCTGTAACACTGTGCCTCACTCCCTCTGGCTCCCTGGCCTCCAGAGTAAACATCTGAGTGAACAACTGCCAGAGCAGAGAACACACTTCTTGCCCACCACCGCGGACTGCACTTACCAAAGTCTCCAGTGCCAAGGTGACTTAACCATGAGGAATTTCTCAACTGCTTGTCTGGGAGATGACTGAGGACAGAGGGAACCCAGTTATGTGACCAGTCAGTTAGTTAGAGGACTTTGGCCAGGCAGCCAGTTGGAGGACATGTGTGTTTCATATGGAAGCACGTTGTGCTGGTGACAGCACAATGCTGGGTTCTGCTAAGTGGCCTCAGGTGGGTTACTCAGTCCTGTGCCTGCTGTGCCAGTCTGTCTACATGGTGGGAATGAACAGTATCTACCAAACAGGGAGGGGAATTAAGACTGAGCTTTTGTAAGGGGTTTTAAATTGTCCCGGCACAGCCTGAACCCTGTGCCAGCATTACACGGACATTTCCTTTGCAGTACTTCATGGTCTATACGGCTTCTTCTTAAAGAAGGTTTAAACCCAGTGATGTGTAGACATCAGTTGTACAGTGCTACGGTTCTGTTAACTGAGGACAGTTCTGTTAACTGAGTGCCACCACCTGCATTTAAGGAGCAATTGGGTTTAATAGGCTGTTGAAAGTCTGCCAAGATGTCAGGGTTCCTTCTTGGCTTCAAGAGCCCTCGGGCTGTTATCTGAAGCGAGACCAGGGTGAGCCCGAGAAGCTTCATGCCTCTGTGTTCTCACTGCCTTTCTTTTCTGTGGTGTTTTCACTTCTGAGAAAACAGAATCCCCAAGAAGCCCTGGCTTCTTCATATCTGTGTTCACTTTAGACAAAATCCCATCCCATTCTCTCACTTCTTTCCAGCATTGAGTGGAAAAAGTGCCTACTCCTGGCCCACTACTTCCCTCTCCTACTTCCTGGAAATGTCCCAAAGGGCTGCCCTTGCTCAGCATATTCTATTTCGTCATTCTTCAAGGATGATGCTGGCCTGGCCAGACTTCCAGTCCATGCCCCACCCCTTAACCTTTAATAAAAGGCAGAGACAGAGCCACCAGACAGAGAGGCTGAGGCTAACTGTAAACCAGACACTCTAACACTGCAACTGCCATCCTCACCTCCAGCATGCAGACCTCCACAGCCCTCCTGTGCCTCCTGCTCACCGCGGCTGCCTTCAGCACCCAGGTGCTCGCCCAGCCAGGTAAGCCTTCTCTCCAGTTCTTTGAGAACATCAGCCCATCTCTGGGTGAGCATGGCCTATCAGGGAGACAGGGGTGCCCACGGTCTCCCTCTAGCCACTGCTTAGTTGGGCTCAGAGGAGTTCAGGGAAGCTATGTGAGCTTGACCACACAGCTGCCACTGAGCAGTCTGGACAAGGATGCCAGCTGCAGACCCCCAAGCCCAACTCCTTCCAGGACTCCACCTCTGCCAGTACACCCTCAGTGCATTTGCTGGTCTGGCCCCTCTCAGCAGTGTTTGGGGACTGGGCTGATCAATGACAGGGAGCCTCTAGTGGTGGGTGTGCAGGGAATTTTCAGCAATGGTGGCAGGGCAAGGAGGAGACCCAAAATCATTCAGTCCATCTTCTAGAGCCCTGGCTCTGCAGAGGCAGCAGGTATTAGGGAAAACACATGATGAAGCTAGACTGCTCAAGACCTGAAAGGGGGTTCATAGATGGGGTCCCTATGTTGATGCCCCCAAACCCTGATAACTTACTTCTCCTAATGATGCACCCAGCTGTTAACTAGTTCTAGCAGCTCCCCTCCCTCTGTTCATCCTTAGTGTCATGTACCCATTGTGCAGCACAGGAAATGGAGTCAGTATAGCATTCTAGCTGAGGCAGAAGTATTGAGATACAAGGAGTTCTATCTCTACTTCTACCTTTTGCTTGTTAATATGACTTTTTTTGCTCTAAGATTAAAACAAATCTAGCCCATTTTAAAGTGCTTTTTCTTTGTGATTTTATTTCCAGATGCAATTAACTCTCCAGTTACCTGCTGCTATAGTTTCACCAGTAAAAGGATCCCCATGCAGAGGTTGATGAGCTACAGAAATGTCACCAGCAGCAAGTGCCCCAAAGAAGCTGTGATGTGAGTTGAGCATATTGACCACCTCTCCCCATCCCAGTCCAGTTTCTAGACTCACAGACTTACAGTCAACACCCTAAGGTGCCCAGTGGGAAACCTGAGATCACTAAGTTTCCCTGAAGACCTCATTCTCCACCTGGGTGTTATTCAGGCTACCCCAGTTTCGTTAGCCTGAACGTGGTTTGGCTTAAGCCCCTTTCCACCTGCCTTCATCATAAAGTTCCTGTGGCAGCTTCTGGGGGCAGAATAAGCTACATATCCAGGCTGTAATCTCAGTAAAATGCCATCTAATTGTGCCCTTCTCCCACAGCTTCAAGACCAAAATGGACAAGGAAGTCTGTGCTGAACCCACAGAGAAATGGGTCCAGGATTCCATGAAGAACCTGGACAAGAAAACCCAAACTCTGAAGCCCTAAATATTCACTTACAACTTAAATCAGAAGTTAATTTATTGTTTTCTAACTTTCCCTGATATTTTATTATTATAATTTCAAATAGTGTCAGCTTTGTTTGTTGATGGAAAACATGATACCTTAAATAATGTTAACCTTATTTAAGTTATTGATGCTCTAAGTTTATTTTCTATGAGTAGTAATGATTGCTAGAAGAGAGACTTGCTCTCCTCTGTGAACCTCAATTCTATCTCCACGATGGTGCATGAATCCTGATAAGGGTCGTTAATGCATTTTTCTTATAAGTACTAAGGCATTCCTAAAAAATGGCATTATGAAAAGTTTTGTTATATAACTAATAAATTATATATATTTTTGTATAAAACCTGACTTGGTGTTTCTTAAAAGAAATTAAAAAGCTGGATTAAACTTGGTGATGAGGGAGGAACATGACTTTTGGGAGTGGGACTCATGTTTTGGAGAAATAAGAATGCAGATCAGCCCTGGTCTCTTCTAGTGGGTGAGCTCATCTGAGAGCTTTCAGAAGGGTCTTTAAGGCATGACCCAGGCATTCAACCACCATCACCCCAATCCCCAGCACAGCCTGCCCAAATCTTAACCCCTCTTGTCACCAGCTCAGCAAGAGCACAACTTGTTTCTTTTCTTACAGCCATTGATTCCTGACTCCCAAACTCTCGTTCAACTACCTGTCCTCCAATTAATCCTCTAACATGGAATAGGAATGATACTGTAGACATTGGGAAGTCAGGGTAGACTTAATGACTATTGATCAGTTGGTTAGATTAAGATTTCACATAGAGGATAAGACTTGAACTTATCCTTGATAAATGTGTGAGGTTTTTCCTTTAAAATAACAAGATCTTAAGAAAGGGAGAAGAAAGAGTGGGAACAAACATGTCAAGATGGTCTTTTGTACACTGAAGAAGGAGGAAAGCAACCAGTGAGTTGGGGCTGTCAAGTGGTGGGCAAGTTTAGAAAAGAACATTGAATGAAGGATTTTTAATGTCAGGGTAGTCAATTAGAACCCAACTTCCCAGGTTAAAATGTGTGCACGAGTAAGACCCCAAGACACACTCAGGTTTTGAGGGAATGTAAATTATTGACTTTGCACAGACTGGAGAAAGAAGAGACTGCTATCATGGTCCAGGCAAGAGATGATAAGAGTTTGGGTATGAAGCCCAATAAGTGACTTGGGAGAAAAATGAAACATTGTAGATGAAAAGGACCTGGGATCTGAGTTATAAGCCCCTTCTTCAACCTACATTTTACAGGGATAGATTCCCTGAAACCAGAATGAATTTTTCTTCTTCACTATAGCCAGAGACCACCCAGTTGGATGGATAGGTCTCTTTTCTGTAGAGATTCCCTTGCGGGACATTGACCCACATAGCATCTGACCCATGTGACACAGATATCCCCTCTCCTAAGAAAAGCAGATTCCGTGCTCTATTAAATAATTTCTGCGAGCTTCTCATCTTCTTATCCCAGTGGAAAATGACTGCTGTGTCAGGTTAGACCAGGCTGGGCCTTTGGTAACTGGGGAAAAGCTGGTTGACTGACAAGAAAGATACTAGGATTTCAATTCTAGAAGCAGCACTGACTTAGTCCATCACTTAAAGTAAGCTGAGTATTCTGAACCTCCATTAATAAAATAGGATGATAATGTGCTACAAATAGGCACACAGTGGAGCTTAAGCTCTGAGAGCTGGAAGTAGGTCTTTGGTAAAGCCATCATTTCTATCATTGGGGGGCTGGAATGCAAGGGGAAAAGTTATGCCTTCACACTCTTCATGAGCCTAGGACCTCTGACTCAGGCTGAGGGGTTCCATTAGCTCCAAGAGTCATGATACCTCCATGAGATGACAAGCTGTTGGCAGCCATTTAGGAGACTCGTTGGCCCTCGTACAGAATACAGTAGTCCTCCCTATCTTTTCTCTGCTCCTTGACTTTGTGAGATCAAGCACAGGTTACCCTAGAATGTGCAGATTATTATTTTGAATTGGAGCCAAGAACAGATCCAAAAATGATATCTTGCCCAATTATCTATTTTGCTAAAACAGCAGGAAACAAAATTTGATAGTTATCTCGGAGGTGAAAGCAACCTCACACCAAATAAGAACTTGCAAGGTCTATGTTTTTCAGATCTGTAGATAACCTTATAAAATTCCTGTCTGTAAATTTCAATTCTTTTTGATATCTTTTTCTCTCATGTTTTGTCATCCTTTTAAGAAATCATAGAATCTCTTTACAATGACTAGATAATGGGGTTCATATTCTATGGGCCTCTGTGAGCACACCATCAAAGTTTGACTCTCACTGTTATCTTTTATGTCAATTCACTTCTTTTCTAATCATATAAATCTATATGGGGAGATTATTTCCCTCCCCAGCAGCTTTGGTCATCAATGTGGAGCAAATCTCAAGCTGTACCTGCTCCCAGAAGGCAAGAGGAGAGTGGAGTGTAAGGAAAGGACATCCGCAAAACAACAGCCTCTTTGCTGCCAAGCAGGTCCTTCATGCTCAAACCCAGGATTTATTGCTACCTTCCCTTATCGAGTCATATTTTCCTTCCTCATATCTTGCTTCCATTCCCCTGACACTACCACCACCCCCCCACCACCACCTGGTCTCAGGCTAAGTGGGGAGTTCCTTGCTTTTTGCATGAGGGAACTGTGAGCACAAAGTGTGGGCAACCAGCCAGCCTTAGGAAGGAAACTGTTCTATATGCCTGTTGCTGCCAGCAGCCTGTTCCAGGAAATCTAGGCATTTTCTATCATGCTAAAAACTCAGCCTCAACTGTTACCCAACTCTAAAGTTACTTCTACATTTTTTCAGTCGTTGATCCAACAGCACCTACTTGAAGATACCATAATCTGTATTTGTTTTCTTGTTGCTATTATAATAAATTCTCTAATAAACTTAGTGTTTAAAAATAAGACAATTATTTTATCTTATAGTTCTGGGCGTCAAAAATCTAAAATGAATCAGAGGGGCTGCATCTCTTCTAGAGGATCTAGGGTACAATATCTTTTCTTGCCTTTTTCTACTTCTAGAGGCAACATATGCTCCTGAACATCCAATTCCCTTGCTGCATTTTCAGAGACTCTTCCTCTCCTTCCCTCCTACTGTGCTCCCTGCCACAAGATTAGTTTACCTTCAATTCTCACTCTCCTGCCCTGTCTTACAAGGGCCTTCATGATTATATTGAGTCAATCTTGATAATCTAAAATAATCCCACATCTCAAAATCCTTAAATAAATCACATCTGCAAAGTTGCTTCTGAAAGGCAACATAGCACAACTTCGAGGCATTGGATGAAAAGTGAATCTTCTTGGAAAGGGCCATTGTACTGATGACCTGACCACAGCTGGGAACCAAGCAAATGTTTAAACTAGGCACGATTATCTGACCTTCAAGATATGGATCTAATCGGGTATGCAGAATTTCAGGTAAGCCTGTGCAAATCATCTTTCACCTGTAGGCCTATGAGTTTGGATTCACTTATTTTGTGTATCCAGTATTCCCAAGTTGCCTGAGCATCAGAGTGACCTCCAAATCATCAATTTACCCTCAAAGATTCTGAGTTAGGTTGTTGGCCTGGGCAACTCTTCCCATGGTCCGTTTGATGAGTTCCCCAAAAGATCCAGAGGCACAGATGAGTTTGGGGTCTTGTGTATCCTCAGTTCTCATACATCCAAGATGCTGGAGCCGCCAGTAAGCCCCACCCCCTTTGGTTTGGGATGTCACAGTGTCCTTTGTTCAGACCTGGAATTGATTAATTTACAGTCAAAAGTGAAAAAGATTATGGAGGCCAGAAATTCAGGATCTTGTAAAATTCAAAATATTAACTGTTTTGCCATGCAGTGGGGTAGTGTTCTTTTTTAATAATTTTTTATTGATTGCACACACACACATGTGTATATATATGTATATATATATACATATATATGTATATATGTATATATATATACATATATATACATATGTACATTTTCACTGTATATATAGATATATACAGTGTAAATGTACATATGTATCATTGTCTACCCTGAGGTTCTCCTATTACCTTATCACCTGTGAACCATCTTGATCACTTGTGCCCATCCCTCCCCAAATTTTACCCTCCTCCCCCCTCTTGCTCTATGCTTCAGTCCTGTTGGCAGTTTTAATTTTTTTTCATTTGCTTGTTTTCCCTATATCCCTCATATAAGTGAGATCATACTGTATTTCTCTTTTTCTTTCTGACTTATTTCCACTAACATGATTCCTTCTAGCTCCATCCATGTTGCTGCGAATGACATAAATTTGTCCTCTTTGATGAATAATATTCCATTGTGTAAATATACCACATCTTTTCAGTCTTCGTCAGTTTTGGGGCATTTGGGTTGTTTCCATGTCTTAGCAATTGTGAATAGTACTGCAATAAACATCCGGTACATGTGTACATGTGTCTTTGAATTAGTGTTTTTGTGTCCTTTGGGTAGATTTCCAATAGTGGGATTGCTGAGTTGAATGGTAGTTCCATTTTCAGTAACTTATGGGTCCTTCACATAGCCTTCCATAGTGACTGGCGCAGTTTGCATTCCCACCAGCAGTGCAAGAGTGTTCCTTTTTCTCCACACCCACACCAACACTTGTTGTTGCCTGTTTTTTTCATACGGGCCATTCTTAATGGTGTAAGATGGTATCTTTTATGGTTTTGATCTCCATTTCCCTGATTATTAGTGACACTGAGCATTTTTTGCCTATTGGTCATTTGTAGTTCCTCTTCGGAGAAGTGTCTTTTTAGTTCTCCCTATTTTTGACTGAGCTTTTGCTTCATTTTTGTTAAGTTGTGTGAGTTCTTTGTGGATCTTTGTTATTAGACCCTTATCATTTGAACGGAGAGCAAAATTTTTCTCCCATTTAGTTGGGTTCCTTTTTGTTTTGGTTATTATCTCTTGCTGTACAGAAGATTTTTAGTTTGATGTAGTCCCATTTGTTTATGTTTTCCTTCATTTTTCTGCCAACTGTAGATGTGTCCTGAAAGGGATTCTGAAGTGTAATTCTTGAAGACTTTTGCCCACATTTCCTCTGTATGTTTTATACCTTTAGGATTTATATCCAAGTCTTTTATCCATTTTGAGTTGGTTTTTGTACATGATTGTGGTATTGTCCTGGTTCACATTTTTGCATGTCCTGGGATAGAATTCTTAAAAGGCTTTGAACAGCAAAATAACCACAAGAGCTTTCAGGTGGATTGGGATGTTTAAAGAAGAGAGCAGAGCTCCAGTCTAGAAGATCCAATCTAAAGAGGAGCCTGGGGTGTGGACAAAGCAGAGAAATCCCCCAAGAACTACACGTAGGAAGGGATATTTACATATTGTTATTGGTGGGTCAGAAAAGTCTTGGTAGTTTTTTGAGGGATGAAATTTTGTTCCCAAGAAAATCTGCAGCCAAAACTGAAAAAAGCCTTTGTTCTAGCTGTCAATTATATAACTGTCAAACAATTATACATGTATATACATAAACATATATGTATGTACCTACATATGTATATGTAGGTATATATTAACTGTTAGTTCTTCCACATATATATTTTTGAAATATATATATTTGGAAAAATACTAATGGCAAGAGTTAACATACACAACATCACAGAGATTAAAAAAAATAAACTTGACATAAAGAGTAAGCTAGAATAAAAGGCTTAAATTGCTTCCATGCCAGTATTCAAGAAGATGGAACACTCCCATCTTCTCTCACTGAAGTCTCCCTCCCTTCACCCTGTGCTCATCATGAGCGATTCACTGGTGTCTATGAAAAGACCAGAGTGACCTCTCATCAACCCCTCTTTATTGATACTACCAGCAATCAGTTGTTAATCTCGGGGTGTGCATGTTTGCATGTGTGTGTGTGTTTAGGGAGATAGTTTGACATGGGGAACTAGATTAGTGGTCTTCAAAAGCTCCTCCTTAGGACCCTGAGCAGTGTGTAGGTGAAAGGGGAATAGGGAGAGTCCTTTCTCATGTATTTTGAGATCCACAAATTTTGATTGTCTCCATGTACTTTCCAATCCTGACAGCCTGTGGGAAAATGTGGTTTTAAAATCAATTATTTTATACTTTTCTGACTAAGAGGTGTGGTCTTTGTTCCCTAGTTTTGATTCTAGGAGCAGATAAACCAGTGTGTAACACATCCAATTAGTGGAGAGACCACTAATCAGGAAAGAAGGGGCATGGGGAAGCTTCCTGTTGGTCTAACCCCCAGTTGTTTGCGTTAGCTCAGCCCAGAGTGTCTTGAGGTGACCCTCAACCCCAGACATCATCCACCTGTGAAAATGTAAAAAACTCTAGCAGGACTGCCTGGGTGATCCCAGCCAAGCCCCACATTCAAAAGCAAAGTCAATAATTGTTACTAAGTCAAAGTTTTTCAATGGTTGCTATAATAGATCGTGATGTTATTTATTAGGTATCAGCTATTACTACTCTAGGAATATTTGGAATCCAATTTTCCTGCTCCTCTCCTCACTTTTGAAAAGCCAGAAGGATTTAAGGCAGTGAAGAGTTTTTCAGTCCATTTTAGACACCAACTCAGTTTCAGGATTTGACCATGGATACAAGTGAGGCTAAGAGTTCTTGGAAAGCCACAAAGGAAGGAGACTGGGGTTAGGGTGGGCTGTTTCCCTTCTCTTTGACTCCTCCCATCCTGGGGATGCTGGTTGAGAAGGTCATGGGGAAATCCCTTGTATTGCTTCATTCTTGGCATCAATACTTCCTTTTCCTGTAGAAATTCTTTTGGCTTAAAAAGGCAAAAACTTCTCAGCAGCCATGGCCATACAGTGAGGTCTTCAATACAGTCTATGCTTCACCTACACAGCTGATTTTGAGTAGGAAATGGGCCAGTTTCAGTTTCTGTTTTCTCATGTGAGAGGATGAAGATGACTTAATAGACATATTACACAACCCTGTGATTCATTCATAAAGCAATTCAAACCCTATATAAAGAGCTACCCAATGGAAAGGCTGAGGATAACTGGAGCCAGGCACTCTAACACTGCAGCTGCCCTCCCTTCTCATCTCCAGCATGCAGACCTCCGCAGCCCTCCTGTGCCTCCTGCTCACCGCGGCTGCCTTCAGCACCCAGGTGCTCGCCCAGCCAGGTAAGCCTTCTCTCCAGTTCTTTGAGAACATCAGCCCATCTCTGGGTGAGCATGGCCTATCAGGGCACAGGGGTGCCCACGGTTTCCCTCTAGCCACTGCTTAGTTGGGCTCAGAGGAGTTCAGGGAAGCTATGTGAGCTTGACCACACAGCTGCCACTGAGCAGTCTGGACAAAGATGCCAGCTGCGTACCCCCAAGCCCAGCTCCTTCCAGGACTCCACCTCTGCCGGTACACCCTCAGTGCATTTGCTGGTCTGGCCCCTCTCAGCAGTGTTTGGGGACTGGGCTGATCAATGACAGGGAGCCTCTAGTGGTGGGTGTGCAAGGAATATTCTGTGATGGTGGCAGGGCAAGGAGGAGACCCAAAGTCATTCAGTCCATCTTCCAAAGCCCTGACTCTTCAGAGACAGCAGGTTTCAGGGAAAAACACATGATGAAGCTAGACTGCTCAGGACTTGAATGGGGATCAATAGATGGGGTCCCCTTGCCCTATGGAGCTAGGTTATTCTACTAACCCCTCCTGACAAGACCCCAAGAGTAAATGTCACAGTTCCTCCCCCTCTCCATTATCAAAAGTGCTCTTATGTTTGACCATGGATATAAATGAGACCAAGAGTTCATGGAAAGACACAAAGGAAGGAACCTGGGCTTGGATTGGGCTGTTTCCCTTCCCTTTGACTCCTTCTGTTCACTGCTGCTGCTTTATAAATAGAAACATTCAGTGCAAACCTGAAGAGCCTTTTTCATTCTTTCGTTGTAGCTGGGATAAATGTAAGCACCTGCTGCTATGAATTCATCACAAGACCAATCCCCAAACAGAGACTGAAGAGCTACCAGAGAATCACCAGCAGCAACTGTCCCCAGGAAGCTGTGATGTAAGTGGACAATGACCACTCACACTGTCTGTGCTCTGAGTCCTCCCTCCAGCAGGGGAATAGTTATTATCAAATTGAATTGTAGCCAGCGTTCCTGATATTTAGACCGACCTGACCCAATCACTGAAACTTCCCAGTGGGAAAGCTAAATTAAAAGAAACAGAGACCATTCCCCCCCCCTCCCCAACCCCAGCATCTCAGTCAGCTCTTAATTCAACTCAGTCCCATCCAGGAGCCAAGGAGGCCTCACCCAGGCAGGACAGTAGCTACTCCTTGGGGTGACTTCTTCCTTCACCACTCCAGGGGCAGCCCTATGGTCCCAGATTAGCAAGTCAAATGGTTTCTCCAGAAGTAGGTGACATTCTTAGGTTGATTCCTCCAGGTGCTCCCTCTAACGATGCCTTCTCCCCCTGCAGCTTCAAGACCAGAAAGGACAAGCACTACTGTGCTAACCCCGAGCAGAAGTGGGTGGAGGATTTCGTGAAGTACCTGGACATGAAAACCCAAACTCTGAATCTTTGACCTCACACTCCCACACTGAAGCCATACCTGGACGTGCAAAACAACTAATTTATATTCCCTGTCTTTTTCAAGATGTGTTTAGAGGCTATTTTATTACAATTCTAAAAATAGTGTATTTTGTGTAATTATCATGTTTTGTGTAAATTATCATTTTTCTTAACTAGTGTTTGATCTTCTTTTGAAGTTAACTAGCTTCATTTAATGCTCCATGGAATGGTGGGTTTAAACACCAATCCTTGGACACATCACATCACTCCAGCACCCTAAAACCTGTGAAAGACTCCTCTCCTTACTACCTCACTGTGATACTGAGAAGGCCTTTGCAAAAATCAACTCAAATAAGTTGTTAATTTTTAGGAGGTGCTGTCTCTATGAAACCATAATGTTATTTTGTAATTGAGTGTTTTTATGTGTATGAAAAAATTTTACATAAAAATATTTATTGATAAAACCTGATTTTCATGGCTTTTTAAAACTTTTATTTATGTATTTGTTTTTGATCCCCTTGGGTATGTATCCCTATCCCCTCCCACTATGGTCACTCCAACTCCTTTCTAGTTGCTGATTCTTCAACCATATTTTAACCCATTGGCTTCTTCCTTTTCTGTAGCATTGTCCTTTTCCTAGGTATGGATCTGCATCCTAGGCCCAGTAGACTGTGCTGCTAAGATTTCCATTCTTGACTTCGTGATGTGTTTTCAGTCCAACTCCTTTGGAGCCTATCAGTGCATCATCCTTCTTGTTGGTTGTCTCCTCTATTTTGGTTTAAGGTCCATTTTGCTGCTTCTTTGCCATATATTTCTGGACTCTGACTTAGGGACTCAGTCTCCCAGTCCTTATCAGTAGGTTAGTTCCTCATTGGAGACAGACATTAGTGAATGGTTGCTTGTCTCATCTCTCAGTTTGCAGTTTGCTGCTCAGCCTTGGGACCTATGTCACATTTCTGTGACCTACCTCCTGCTGTGGTGAGGGAGGGTAACTTGTTCTTATTACAGGCTTCTCTGAGCCCTGATTTTGGCTCCCAGCCCCTAGTGATGGTATAGATGTAGCTCTTTGATGAGTCCTTGGTATAGTGTTACCCAGTCCTTTATCTGTTGATTTCCTCTGTGCTCTTGATGGGTCTTGCCCAGGAAATGGGTGTGCCAGAGCTTTTTTTGTTCTGCAGCCTCCTCTACATCTAAAGCTGGTTCATTAGTGTTTTTCTTATTCCTGGTGAGGACTGGTTGGAGTGAGATTAAGACCAGAGGAGGGTGTTAACACCTGCCAACTTCAACCCTTCCCAACATTGCTGAGCCCCGGCAGGACTTGGGATCTGTGCGGAGGACCCCCCCAACCTCCTTTGGGTGCCCCCCCAGCCCTTACCCCCACCCAGATCACACTTACCTAGCCAGGGACCCCTTCCCTGGTGCTTTACCAGCGTTGGGTGCTGACAGGGAGGCATGAAGCTGGGACCCTTACCCCACCAGAGGTCTGCACACATACAGTTCTGGAAGAGGGGATTCATGACTTCTTAAGGAAGAAGATAAAGCTGTTGGGATAACAGGGGAAAGTTTTCTTTCAAAGGTGGTGCTCATGTTCTAGAAGTATGATTGTGTGCTGGACCCTGGACTTGCTCCAGACTGGATTCACCCCCCTGTCAGGAAGAATCAGGGAAGTTGGGGAAGACTTAGCCTCATTGCTTCAGACCTGAAAGAAGTTCCAATCACTTGTGCAAATGCCTTCTCTTTCTCCAAAGACATTTTTCAACACTATGTCCCACCCAAAAGTCCCCCCACCTTCATCTATTGCAAAACTAAAGTGGTTTAGTTTTCCCTCTTCTAATCAACCCTAATCCAAAATAATACAAACATCACTTGCATTGAGAAATCAGAGAGGAAACCAACAAATGACTCTTTGCAAGTTCCCTTTCACGTGTGGGAACCATGTGTCTTGATAAAAGTCAATCTTTACATTTGAGGAAGAATAGGAAGCCCAAGAAGCCTGCAGCTAAGACAGGATACTGATAAATGTTTGATACCTGCAAGCTTATCTTGAGGACAGAGGATTTGTATTAAAACACCAGGTAGGAGTTTCAAGGTGTCAGGAGAAACTAGACACCTTAGTGGCAAGTAGAAATTTCCTCACTGCCATCACTGATGCTCAGGCTAGGTAGAACAGGCTTTTTGTCCCTTCTCCATTATGCCAGTTCATGTGTCCCAAACCAATAAGGGTTTGGGACTTATTAAACGTCAAATTCCAGTGGAAAACACTGGAAAAATAAGTGGGACTTATTAAAACTCAAATTCCAATGGAAAACAACAGGAGGATGGATAAGCAAGGGGGGAAATTAGTGGATCCTGAAGTATAGAGAGATATTGCAAGCCACCAGTACAGGCAGCTTTTGAAGCAGCAAAAGATAGGATGGGTGAAGAAGAGTTGGACTCTATTTGCCAAAGAGAATTTTCTCACTCCATCAAGTCGAATCTTTTCATCCCCAAGGGATTACAAACTCTTTGTGCTCATGAAGGCCTGAAATCCCTTGTCCTCTTGGGCTCAGAGAATTAGAGAAATTCCAGACCACAATGAGGAACAGAGTTGAATTTAACATGATTCAAAGGTTGATTTAGTTACAACACTAGTGTGTTTAATAACTTTGGTCGAGTTTAATTACCTACCTATACCCCCATAAATGGAGATTCACAGCTCAAAGACTCTAATGTTGGTGTTAACATCATTTTCACATTAATAAAAACACAAATTCCAGGTGCAGAAAATTCTGACATGGAGTTGTTAGAGTGCAAACTGAGGGGTATCCAGAAACCCCCAAACCTGCATGGTAAAAGGGTTCTCCTTTCTGTTTGGCAAACACAAAACATGCTTAGTGTGAAATAACTTTAAAGGAATAGTGTGCCTGGAGAGAAGAGAGAAAGGGTATAGTTTCCCAGTGAAACACCCAAGGTTACCCATCTTCTCATGAATAAATACCAAGCCAAACAAGGTTGGCCCAAAATGGGGCCACTGAGGCCTGAAAGCTTGCCACAAATCTAAGACAACTCCTGGTGAGGACCCATAGTATAAAGGCAGAAGGGACCAAGCAGGCCTCAAATGAAAGGAGAAGAATCCGGATACAAATCAGCTGCCCTTATTAACCTCCCCACAGGTCCTCACTTACATCTTTTCTAATTGTCTCTACGTGTTCCAGCTCCAATTACCTCCTTCTATGTCCTCCAGGTCTCTGGGACAAATTCAAAGCTGAGAAACAACCTCATTACGCATCTCTCTACTCCACATGTCTCCTCCAAGTTCCTTCTCCATGGTCTCTTTAGAGTTCCCTAGTCTTTCAGCTCCACCCACCCTTCATTACATGGGGCAGGGAATCTGGGAACCTCCCCTTCTGATGGGTGAGGAAAGGGCGGATGTTACATCCCTGACACACTCTCAGATTAGTGCCTTCTGGGCTTGGCTTGTTGAAACAGTGATGAAACATTCGTTTCTCCCTTTGTGCCCCTTCAGATAAACTCTCCCACTTCTTTTATTTATCTCCTAGGCTCAGCAACCTTGCTTTCACACTTCAAGGAAAAACGCATGTTGAGAAAATAGCACCGGAATTATTGACCGCCAGGTGGTAGCAGCAGCAAGCAAGTGCCCATGTTTTCTTTCCCCAAATCTCCAGAAGCTCACAAGGAGTTCCTGACCCATGTCCATTCTCCTTCCCCTTTCACTCCCTTATAACTCTAGATGAATACCGTGGCACTCTGTCAAAATACAGGACAGTAGTCTTTCAGAAATGAGTCCGCTGACCTTCTCAATTTGTCAATAAATTAAGCTACTTTCCTTCTCAAACTTGGTTCCCTTTTGTTGACCAAGGAAACTGAGACTCACATTTAGTATCACTGTGACCTCTGACTTGGACATGAAGAGTGCCTTTTGTATGCACCTTCCCACCTCCTGAACAAGCTATAAATGCCCACCACACTTCTGTGTTTCTACATGTCTTTAACTGGGGTCTGAAAGGCAAAGCTGGAAGTCAAAATCTGAAAGGGGTGCAAGTAAAGAGACATTGCCCAGTTGAGACATGCCTCCAGGGCAAGAAAGAAGCCATGTGGGTAGTGATTCTGATAAGGGCATAAGAACCTGGAGAAGCAGCATGATGGGGTGCACCATTTTGGGGTTTCAGCCCCAGAGCAGCATTTTTAGGCTTTGGTCTCAAAGGGTGGTCATCCTGGAGGTTGGTCATTGCAGGAATAGGTCACCTAAGGGAAGAGGAAAAGTTATGAGTAACTCAAGTACCAACCTTTTGTTTGGAAACTGAATCTAGATCTTCAATGACAGGGATGGTGAAGCTTGATGGAATCTAGACCTCTGAAGATGGGAGAGGTAAACTTGTTGGAAACTGGAGTTTGGATCTCTGAAGATGAGAGGTAAACCTGTTGGAAAATTGAAATCTGTGTGCTTCCCAGAGAAGGGGGAGGTAAACCTGCTGGAAACTGGACTTTGTGACTCCCAGAGATGGGGAGAAGAGAAGATGCTGAGATGCCATATTGGCCTTTTGTTCAGGACACAGAAGATACCATCTTGGAAGCAGCATGGCCTTTTGTTTAGGACTTTAAGACTAGGTAGTAACTGGGTAAGATAACTGATCACTTGTGACCACAGTGACTGTTTCTCCTTGATTGTTAAATAAATCTTATTGTTGTCCCCTGAATCTGAGTTGTTTTGCAATTGTGCACCTGGGTGGAAAAACCCATAGTGCCTAAGTATTGTTCCCTCTCTTTTTGTTCAGTTTTAGTGTTTATTTGCACCCAGTTTCATTTCCAGTCTTAATTGCATTTACTTGGGGAACATGGGACTTAATTCTAACTAAATGGGTAAGAGCTGAAATACATAAGCCACTTCCAAGTTTAATCCCTCTGACTACCTTGTGCTTCCAACCTTCCCTTCTTCTGTTGTACTGATGTTGGAGTTAATGTGTCCAAAACTTCTGCTTCAAGGTGGAGGCACTCCCTACCCCCAACTTACTGGTGACTACTAGACAGAGAGTCACTTGACTATCCCTGAAATAAGACATGCATAAAGGAGAAATAATCCTTCCTTGTGCTAAGCCACTGAAGTTTGGAACCTAAATTTCCCCTGATTAATAGAAGAATTGCATTTAAATGTGTAGTCTTTACTAGACACCAAGTAGTGTTACAGGATGATGCTACATAGAAAAATGCCATTAATGACTGGGTGATGTATGGGAAAGTGGAAAGATTTTGAGTGAGAGGAGTTTGGCAGGAGAAAATAAAGGGGCCTGCAGGAGCATTCATTGGGGTCTCTGGTCTAGGGAATGGGTTGTGGCCCAGATAGGAGAGACTGGATTAGCAACAGAAAGGATCAAGGGGTGTTCTGCCCTGGTCTGGGTGGTAGCCTGGGAGGCTGGCAACCAATATTTGTCCAATCCGAGAAAACAGGAAAGTTATGAGAAACAGATCTTTGTTAGGAAAACTGGATCTTGGACTTCTGAGGAGAGAATAGCATGCTGGAAAAACCTGAGCTCTGTGTAAGTTGACTTGGAGTCTCATTTGCTGGTAAAGTTTGGAAACTTGGGAAAACTTAGAAAACTAAAAAAGACACTTATCTCTGATGAGAGGATAGCTTGCTGGAAAACTGAACCTTATGCTAAATACCTGTTTCAGGTTTGGAGTGGCAGTCACCATTTGTAGTCTTGCATTTCTCTTTTTTTTTTTAATTTATTTTATTATATATATATATATAAGTATATATAGTATTATAATAATAATGCAATAAATAATAATAATGTAATATGTATATATATATTACATTACTGTGTACCCTGGGGTTTTCCCATTTTCTTAACACCTGTTTACCCTCTTATTTTTTTGTGACCTCTGCCTCCTCCATTTTCTTCTCCCTCCTCCTCTCTCACTCTATTGTTTAGCTCTGTTGGTTGTTTAATTTTTCTTGTTTGTCTGTTTTTCCCTATATCCTTTATAGAAGTGAGACCATCCAGTATTTCTCTTTTTCTTTCTGGCTTATTTCTGCTAATATGAGTCCTTCTAGCTCCATCCATGTTGTTGCAAATGACATGTTTGTCCTCCTTGATCTTTGCATGGTATTCCATCGTATACATATACTACATTTTCTTCAGCCATTCATCGGTTTGGGGGCATTTGGGTTGTTTCCATATCTTGAAAATTGTAAACAGAGCTGCAATAAACATGTGCATACAGGTGTTCTTTTTAATTAGTGTTTTCATGTCCTCTGGGTAGATTCCCAGTAGTGGGATTGCTGGGTCAAATGGTAGCTCCACTTTCAATTGTTTGAGGGTCCTCCACACAGCCTTCCACAGTAGCTGGACCAGTTTGTACTCCCACCAGCAGTACAAGAGAGTTCCTTTTTCTCCACATCTGTGCCAACACTTGTTGTTGCCCATTTTTTTATATGGACCATTTGGTGTAAAATAGTATCTCAGTGTGATTTTAATTTGCATTTCCCTGATTATTAGTGGTGTGGAGCATTCTTCCATATGCCTATTGGAAGTTCCTAAAGACAATAGGAGGATGCAATCTTAGAACACATGTTCTTTTGTTCAAAATTTCTACTTCAGGCTAAAGAGAGAAGGAAGGTGCCATCTTAGAACACATGTTATTTTGGAACACGTGTTGAGGATTGAGAATGGACTCAGGACTCAGGCCTCTCATGGCCTCAGTGATTCTTGCTTCCCTCCATTTTTGTAAATAAATCATGTTATTGTTTTTCCATCACCTGGTCTGTGCTGCAACTGCATGTGTGGGTGAGAAGGATTCCCAAGGGTGCCAGATTTAGAGACTTGTTTCTCTCTTAGTTGGGGAGCCTGTTTATACCCAATTTCAGTAGCAGAGAGGAAGCTAACAGCTCAGGTTGAACAAATGGAAATTCCTATTACAAAATACCAGGTCCTGAAGTTGTAGCTCCAAGGAAAGAATTTGAAAAAGACACATTATTTGTGTATTTGTAATGTTGATAGACACTCAGAACAGAAAATACAGGAATAAACAGAATTAAGGTCTGGCCACTGAATTTTATTCTTGTTTTAGAATTAAAAATTAAAATTCACCAAATTGCATTCCCTATATCTCCTCCTCATGATCAACCTTCAACTGATTCCAACTACATTTAAGTTAGCTGGTGACTTTTAAAAAATGATTGTGCTATATCCCTAATGAGGCACAGGCACAAAGGAACCACCTAAGGAGAGGCCAAGGAAGGTAACACTGGACCTCAAAGAAAAGACTATGAAAAGTTCATGGAAGGACCACCAAAAAAACAAACTTCAAAGACCATGGCTAGACATAGGGATGCCTGAGAAGCCTACCTGAGGTCTTGGGAACTAAAGCAGGGAAACTGATATTAACATAATACAAGACAGTTTTGAGGGCAAGTTTCAGGGGCATACTCACTCACCTGGTTCTCATGCAGAGTCACACAAAAGAAATCCCTCCTCTCTGTGACTTCGGCCAATTATAATTAAAGACTGACTATTCATAGGAAGCTTTTAAAATAACCTCCCTGGACAACCATGTTGGTAATCTTTATTTACCCTCCCTGGCCACTTTGCTGGGGAGTCCAGTTTTCCTTTCTCCGTTTATTTCTGATCTATTACTTTATCTTGTCTTTGGAGAACTTTTTATGACTTTGAGAGACCAAAATTCAGTAAGAAAAGCACATGACTTCACCCTTCACATGACAGCACACCCTGTTGGGAAAGACAAAGAGCTTGACCCTGTCCCTAGACCACTGGCCTCCTGGACTAGCCCAGGGGAAGCAAGGATGATTTCCAAAGCCATTAAACCAGTTATGGAAGATTTGCTGGCAAAGTCAGGACCAAGATAGGGGTAGAAAAACTAAACAATCATTTTAGCAAATCAACTTAACTCCAAAAGTTAGAAATTCCAAAAACAATGAGAAATTCCACTTAAGAACACCCTTTGCCCTTGCTCCGGTAAAATGAAGATGTCCCAAAAGACTGCCTGCCTGGTCTTTGCTGCTGTCTCTTTCCCTTTTAGTAACCCTGCTCCAAAAATCAATGTCTTGTTTTTGTTTTGTTTTGTCCTTTTGTTTTATTTTACATCATTATCTATCCTGGAGTTCTCCCACCTCCTTATCACCCATGAACCATTTTCTTAATCTTTTGTGCCCCTCCCACCCCTCTCCCACTCATGCTCTGGGCTTCAATTTTACTGAAAGTTAGTTTTAAAATTTTCTTGACTCTGTTTGTTTTCCCTTTTTCCCTCATATAAGTGAGACCATCCAGTATTTCTCCTTTCATTCTGACTTATTTCTGCCTGCATGATTCCTTCTAGCTCTGTTAGGGGGGCTGCAGTGAAACTGGGGGAGCGAGGGCCCCAGTACTAGTGGTGCTGCATTAGAATGGCAGCCATTGTTACCCTTGGGTAGAGACTTGGAAAAGGGAAGCCAAGCCTCTTCATGAGAGGATTAGTATCAGGAGATTATGGAGGAGATTGGGACAAAACATGTGGAGAGGAGAGAGAAGAGAACAGAGAGAGCAGAGGAGCAGCAGGAGCTGCCAGTTTTCCGGTGTGGGAGCAGGCAAGGTCCCAGCTCTAGCCTGTGCTTCTTGGATCCTGGGAAAGTATGTTGGAGAGACTTGTAATTTGTATAGGCTGACTTGGAAGTTTAGTACTTGAAAACTTGGTTTAACTTTGAAACTGCGAAGCCTGGAAATCTTCTGGAGAACTGAAGAGAATTTGCTGTGTTGCTGCCTTCATTGTGAGAAGTCTGACATAGCTGCTGCTGCTGTATTGAGTGAGTCTTGCTGGCTTTCAAGCCACTTTAGAGATGGAGCTGAAAAAATGCTGGAGCTGTGCCTTTTGGAGAATTGATGGCATCATCGTTGTTTACCTTCTTGAATTTGAATCCCCTGTTTCGGAAGAAGGATTGGTGGTGCCATCTTGACTTCTTCTGGCTTGAAGTAAGTGGAGCTGTATATTTGAAGAAGGAGAAATGAAACCATCTTGGCTTCTTCATTTGGTTTGAAGGTGTGTCAGCTGCCATTTTGTGGACACGCGTGGTTGCTGCAGCCATGTGCTCTTTGAACTAGAAACTGGATGGTGTGGTAAGATTACCAAAGGGGTTCCTTGTACCCCTTCAGTGACTTTTGCTTGTTCTTTCTTTTAATAAGTAAATCTGTTTTTACCTCTTTTTTTAGGTTTCTGTGGTCTTGCTACTACATGCATGGACTGGGAAAAAACTGGTGTGTTGCTGGTTTTAAAAAGCCAGCTGCTTCCCTTTGTAAATTCAGTTAAGCACCCTGTTCTGTCTGCTTTGTCACCCAATATCATCTACATCCATGCCCTTTAAGGAACTGCTCCTTTGTGCCAATGCAAGTGTCCTTTTTGTGTTTGTGCAAGTATCCCTGCTTTTCCTTTTCTCCTTCCTTAACAAATCTGCCCTATTAAACATGTAGTTTTTGCCCCACTAAATCTTTGTAGACATACTTTTCCCCTTTTCCCCTTTTCCCTTTTTCTTAATAAACGTTCTGTGTGTTGCTGAGTGAAGGAGGCTGCTGAAATCACTTATCTGAGGTTCCCAAGAACCTTATTTATTGAACCCATCTTATAAACCTCATCTCTATCACCTACAATTGTTAAGTTTTAGTTTTTGGTTTTGTTTGTTTGTTTGTTTGACAAGGGAGAGTGCTGGAGATAAAGAAAGAAATGAAAAGACCAGAGATGAGTAGAAAAACAGGCTTTTTACTGGTGAAAGAAGCCTGTGTGGGCATCTCACACTGCCAAGAGCAGAAACTGGGAGAGCTGCTCCTTAACTGAATGACTGTGTCATTTTTATCTGGTCCTGCAATGGGGGTTTGGTCAGTCAGGATAAGTTTTGTCAGGAAGGTGATGTTTTTTCTTGATAGGTGATCAGATTCCCTCTGGCCAAACTTAATCAGGTGGCCTGGGGGAAATGTGTTTCTTTGATGTTGCCTGAGTCAGAGATTCATGTGATAGAGGTTAATGTAATTGCTATCAACAGGAAGGAATTTGGGAACAAGATCATCCTTTCAACCCAGTCTTTAAAGAAGTGTAAAAGAAGAGATGGGGGAAACAAGTAACATTGTCAAAATCTGGCTGCTTCCTATTGAAAAGGGGTGATGGAGGAGAGGGGGTTCCATTCCCAGAAGATGTTCCCTGCAGGTAAGGTAGATAAGGAGGTGAGTATTGACAGTCCAAGTATTCTCAGTTCCATCAGATTTGGTTCTGGTCTTTTTACCTGAAAATGCTTAGTAACACTGTGCCAGCTGTACCAGTTCACAGTGCTTGGAAGAGTAATAGCAAGAAAAGACAATAATGTCAGCGGGAGAGATGAAGTGTGATGGGATTAAGTGTTCTTACTTGGTTGAAAGTGAGGGTAGTTTCTAAAAGAAAGGTCTGTGTAAGCTGAACTTGAGAAGGGGAAAGGTGAAAGGAGTTCAGTGACTGAGAACAGGAGGCCAAAGCTTAAGATTTTGACAAATTGGTAAGAGGAAGTAAAGGTTCTCTGGGGATCTGGGAATGCCAACGAGGACTGAAAAGAGGGTTTGGAAGAGGAGGAATAAGATAAGGACAATCATGTTTGAGGGCTGATCAGGAAAGGACAGAAAATTGGATTAAGAGTTTGAAGGGAGTGAGAAGGAAAGGACTTGGGGCAAAGTTTAGAGTCCTAGGATAGAGGGAAAGAGGAGGCGGGGAGCATATGGAAGGGAAACTTGGGGAGTTATCTGTTTCGAGGTGTCCCTGTGCAAGGAAAATGGTTATGAGATTGTCCAGTTTATTAAAGAGGTCCATCCCAATAAGAAACTGGGCAGCAGTGAAGAAAAAGAAAATAGTGAACTTGTGCTTTATCTTCAAAGGTGCAGATAAGAAGAGGGATGGCTGAACCTGAAATTTTATGGTGCATGGTCTCTTGGGACAGTGGACCCTGAACCATGAGCGAGGGGGTAGAGGGCTCTGGAGGAGAGTGACTGACTACCTACCATCCCTGTAACCCTGGGCTCATTGGAGTCCTCTTCAACTGCTTGGGCTGAGCATAAGGCCTCACCGGCTCTGGTTGGGAGGTAGAGGGAGATTGTGCAGGGGGCAGGGGTGGCCTACCCTGAGGACAATTGAATTTCCAGTGTTCCCATTGTCCACATGACAAGCAGATCTGTTTAGGTGACCTTGGGACTCTTTGGGCAGGCGCTTGCCCAGTGACTCATTTTGCTGCTTCAAAAACATTGAGGAAGGAACAGTGCCAGCAGGTTTGGGGTAACTGGTGTGGTCCTTGTTTATCCTTGGTGTTAAAATAGAGGCCAGAATTTGGCACTTAGCCTGTGGGTGCATCTCTCTCTCTCCTTTTCACTTTCCTCATCTCAGTTGTTAGGGGGAACACAGACTTGGGACTGATCTGGGATCCAGATTGGGATGGGAGAGATTGTGGTGGGGTCAGAGGGATGGGGGATTGAGGAAGGGGTTGAGGCATGGGAATGGGACTGGGAGAGTTGGGCTGGGGTCTAGGAGGTTCAGTTTAGGTTACAACTGAAGGAAAACATGGGGGCAGCTTACTTCCAGGATCAGAATCTATACAAGTTAGAATGGATGGGGTAAGATTTTAAAGGGGATGTTGGCTAGAAGGATTTGGTGGGGAGATCTTTTGGAGAGAAGAGAGGGATGAGAGTGAAGTGAAGAAAAAAAAAAAGCTTGGAGGTAGTAGACTGTAGACCACTTGCCATCTCTGTATAAGGGGTTGCTTAGCCCGTAGATTAGGTGTTTAGGTTTTAAGTTGGATAGAAGTTTCAATTCTGCAGATTTGTCCAGTAGACATCCAAGGGGGTAGGACAGGTGAGGATGGTAACCCCACTGAGAGTGGATGGATGAGAGGGGAAGTGTGGCAAGAGGAAACATTAAGGGCCCTGTGCCTACCTAGTCAGAAAGTGGTTTACTACAGACCCCAGGCCCAGTATAAAGGCTTAGTGGTAGCTGAAGTGAAATGGTGGCTTTAGAGCCTGGTAAAGTGGAGTGGAGGCCTAGAGCTGGGTAAGTGGAGGCCTAAAGCCAAATGGAGTGGTAAAAGGAAGAAGAGTGAGTTAAGGGGGTTCCTACCTGTAGGTGTCTTGTACGGTAGATATTTGGTGAGATGGCAAATCAGTTCTTTGGTCACTAGTCAAGGAAGTGTTCAGTGTTATCCACCATTAGCATAAGCATTGATAGTAATATTGTGTAGCTAGGAAATATGAGATACTTCCCTCTTGCTTTAGAATTGTAAAGTTCAAGAAGGACTTGGCAATATTATGGAGATTTGACTTTCTGACTTGATTATTTTAGGACCCAGGTGAAGAAAGCTTAGGTTGACTATACCAAGGTGAGGTTGCTGGTCTTTCATTAGAATTTATAGTTTTCTTTCAGAAAGATAGAAGGGGGAGAGAAAAGAAAAACAAAGCTTTTGTGGTGTGGGGTGATTGACAGGGACTCCCTTTGAAAAGGGAGGGAGAAACAAGGAGAAGGGATAAAACACACTTGTGTGAAGAAAGGCAGGATTCAGCCATTTAGGGAAAATGGAGGTCCACCTGTGAGACCACAGTTGAGGCAAAGAGAGTCAAACCATGACCCATGAGCATCAGCCTGGACTAGTAAAAGACTTGTGATTTGGGGGCAACCATGAGGCTAGCTTTTGGGAGCAGCATGGGCTGTAGCTGGACAGAAAAGCAGAGAGGCCATGAAGTCTTACTGTAAACAAGCAATGGTCTGGGACAGTTGAACTCATGACCTTAGCATGTGTAAGCTGATGGTGTGTGCTAAAGGAGTCTAAAGAGTCTGGAGATCTGAACTTTGTGTTGGAACTTGTCTTATCTAGTTTGATTCAGATATTTTTGAAGAGACTCTGGCCATGGCTTGAGAAAATGGACCTGATGTTGGTTACTGCTTTATATTGTAGTTCTTCTACTGCCTAAAATTGAGACAGATGCTGAAAGAAAAGAACACTGCATCTTAGACCATGTGTTTGGAGGAGGAAGTCAAAACCAAAGGAGGAAAGAGATGCCAAAGGAGGAAAGAGAAATGTTTATGGAACATGTGTTTGTGAACTCTAATTAGACATGTGGTGAGGTGACCAGGGACTAAGGACAGCTTTGGACATGTAGTGGGGTATCTGGGTCTTTTCATGTTTATGTGTAGCACATATAATGAGGTAACAGGGGTTTTAAATGCTTATTTCATAGTGTATATGATTAGGTAATTACTTTTTACTTGCTTGCTTAGTAATAAATAATTTTGATATCAGGTCAGAAAACAGGCAAAACAGGGTGCTTAACCAAACTTACAAAGGGGAGCAGCTGGCCCCTTAAATTCAGCTACTCCCCAGTTTAGATTTGTCCCAGCCCATGCACAAGCAGTAGCAAGACCACATAAAACTTAAAAGGAGGCAAAAACAGGTTTACTTATTAAAAGACAAGCAAACAAAAGTCATTGAAGGTACAAGGAACCCCTTTGGTAATCTTTATTTATTTATTTGTTTGTTTGTTTGCTTGTTTTTAAGAGACTTGGTCTAGGTCTCACTAAGTTGCCCAGGGCTGTCTCAAACCTGGATTCAAGTGATACCTAGTCTTAGCCTCCAAGTAGCTTGGATTATAGGCATGCATCACCATGTCCAACTATTTTGAGGGCCTCTCAGTAGCTGGGATTACAGGTGCATACAACTGCACCCAACCCCCGTTGGTATCTTACCCACCAGTCTAGTCTCTAGTCCAAAAGGCTACACATGGCCTTGAGCCATGTGCTTCCTCAAAATAGCTACTGCCCAACCTTCAAGCCACATGAAGAAGCAAGAAGGTATCTTCACTCCTTCTTCCAAAGACACAGTCATTCACCTCATGCCAGAAAAAGCCAAGTTGGAGCCATCGATCCTTCTTTAAAAGCAGAAGACTCAAATCCAATGAGGAAAACCAGGATGGCATCATCAATTCTTCTCCAAAAGGCACAGTTCCAGCATTCTTTTAGCTCCAACTCTAAAGTGACCCAGAAACCAGCAAGACTCTCTCAAAACAACAGCAGCAACCACTTCAGACTTCTCACACTGAAAGCAGCAACACAGCAAATTCTCTTCAGTTCTCCAGACAATTTCCAAGCTTCACAGTTTGTAAGCTAAACCAAGTTCTCAAGTACGACACTTTAAGTCTGCTTAAACAAGTCACAAATTTCTCCAATATGCTTTCCTGGGTTCCTCATGGGCCCAGGCCATGGGTATGGCTCCCTTCTCTGCCCTGCTCAGTGCATGGCCAAGGCAGCCCTGAGGCCTTTTCTGTCTCCCTGCTTCTCTCCTCTCCTATCTTCTATCTCTTCTCTCTCCTCTCCTCCAGTCTCCTCCATAATCTCCTTAACCTCTTCTCTCAAGAGAAGGCCTAACTTTCCTTCTCCAAGTCTCCACCCACCAGTTCACAATTGCTGCCATTCTAATGCAGTATTACAATTCTGGGGGCTACAGGCCTCAACTTTCACCACAACCCCCTATCAGTTTGATCACTTTAAGAGTTTGGTCTAGCTTTAGGATTACATATATAAAGGCTGCAAGAGGCAAAAAGCCTTAAAAGAGACTGGTTTAAAGAATAAAAGTATTTTTTATTTTAGTTTGAGAAAGGGCCCTGGGGCAGGCAAACAGCAGGTATCTAAATATCAAAGGTAACTTGTATGTGGAAGCTTAAAGGTTAATAAAAACCTTTACCTATGCTATATCAGATTAAAAAAGCAAAAGTTTTTCTTTGGTTTAGGGAAAGCTGGCAAAAGGATGTTTTAGTGAAAACTTTGCCCATCCCCCACCCCCCCCACCCAAGAGCAAGCCAGGAAGTGATCAAACTGTCCTGAGGGGGAGGGTAAGGATTGACATTTGAGTCAAAACTCAGACAGAAGTGGCTCACAGCCTCTTTCTCTGGACTATGGCCCACAGTTTATTTAGCATCAGACTTTTATAAAAAGCATGAAGCAATTAATAACAAAAGGAGTTTTGATCCAGAGTCACAATCACAATCTTTACCAGGAGACCAACTAAAACAAGTACAATCTATCTGTAGACAGTCAAGAACACTCTGTTTTTTTTTTCCCTCCAAACCCATTAGGCAAACATTTAGCAACATATCAAAATAGGCCAAAAACAGAGTAATGAGAGCATAGCTCCTGACACCCCCTCTCCTGATAACAGGAGGAAAAGAAAGAGGAATAGAGAGATAATAAGGCTTACCAGGGAAATGCCAACACCAGCTCATGAAAGAGCTATTCTCTGCTCATGTGGTAATGAGGTCAGCAAAGGCCCTTGCTCCAGAATTGGAGGGAAACCTCAGGTTACTTACCAGTCACTGGACAGCCTAAGGGAGCTCTGGGCACCCTCTGGCTCCCTGAAGAAGGGAAGGGAGATTCAGAACGAGGGAGACACAGGACTACACTGTGTTTGCTGCTTTATCTTGACTGGTTTTGACACCAAATGTTAGGTTTTTTTCAGGTAGGTAATGTTTTTCCTGATAGGTAACCAGTTTCTCTCCGGTCAAACTTAAGCAGCCTGGGATTGGTGGGTTTCTTTGAAATTGCCTGAGTCAGTGACTCACAGGGGTTAAGGTAATTGGTACCAATAAGAAGGAATTTGGGAGTGAGATATCTTTTCAGTAATAAACTTCCGGAACTCACCTATTCTGACTCATGAAGGAACCTCCCTGGGGCATCCAAAGTCCTCATCAATGTGTTGTTTGCTTTACTCTGCTTTTGTTAAGGAATTACAAGAAATAGATAAGGAGAGAAATGAGTAGGTTTAAAGATGAAATAGAAAGAACCAACTTTCATAAAATCAAGATCTACATTGTTGGGGAAGCCATTTGTTTCTAGGTACCAAAACATTAAGCAAAGGCATTTTGAGAGGGTTGGGAGTAATAAGATTTCAATAATAAATTCTAAAAATACTCATAGATGAAGTGATTTAAGGCAAAAATTAGATTGAAGTCATAGACTTGCCTTTTCAAGCCTCAATAAGAAAATGGAGGGATAGAGGGGAAGAGACAGAAGCAGAGGAGGGAGAGGGAAAAAAGGAGGAAAACAGTTTGAGAAGTTTATCCAGAAAGAAATTTGTTTTCTTGGCCTGGAAGTACTGGCATGTGGAATTGATTGAGTGGAGAGCCAACAGAGGTTACTTAGTTATCAAGAGAGTCATGTTAGATTATCAATGAAACATTGATTGAATCTGTGCTCATTCCTTGGGGAAAAAGCTAACCAAAAAGACAAGGACAGTTCAAAATGAAAACAAACTCCCATCCCTTCATGCAGTGAGCTCTCTTCAAAAGCTACAAAGCCCTGAAGACCAAGTCTCTTCCACACCCACTCCTGAGAGGGCCCTGTGGTGGGAGTTGGAGGGAGAAGGGAAGAAGGTATAAGGAGCAGAGGGAGCCAGAGTCTGAAATCCTAGAGGGCACCCTGGTACCTGTGAAGCACCATCTGGAGGACTGCATTATACCCTATAACATCGCCTGCTGCCATCATCACCTCTTTGGTCTTGACTATAAGTTCCTGGTCCTGTCCAAACTTAGTATAGTGGGTCCAGGGCAATATCTTTTCTGGACCACACATGTCACTGGACCAAACAGATCTATGTCCTCACCTAACAGAGAAGACCATCTGCCATCCAGAGACCCTGTACATTCAGGGCAATGCAGTGACTGTGAGGGGCTTCCTCTGATCTCTCTCAGAGATGAGTTAATTGTATGAGATGAAGTGAGCAAAAGACAGATTGTGATAGAAACCATTAGCCTTCACCAAAGATTCATGTCTCCCTCTTCATTTCTCACCCTTTTTTGTAATTAGGTTGGAGTCATATCATGAATCAATTCCAACAAGATGTAGACAAATAGAATATAAATTGCTCCCATTCCAGGTTCTTTAAAACATTCTATATGATCTACCAGCCTTCTCTCCCCTGCCTCAATAAACTTAGAGGCCACATACTCCAGATGCTTGATGTTAATTAAAAGCAGCCCAGCTCTCTGAGTCATTGCTCAGAAGAGTATCTCTTACAGCTGCCTGAGCAACATCAAGCTGTGATACAAAAACAAAAAGCAATTATCTGTTGTAGTGAACCACTAAGATTATTCCTTTGTGATTGTTGTCAAATCATTAGTTAGTATTACCATGAGGCTGTCTTGGGAAGACACTTTCAGCATTCTGTGTCTCCATCTTTTAAAACTGACTCCCCCAAAGGGATTCTAGAGGATAACAAGATAACATAACAGTGAGTATATTTTAAATGAAAACATTTTTCTTAGGGCAACTCCAAGAAGCTGGTTTCCTAAGCCTCTGTTTACTCATTCAGAGTACTTACTTCATAGGTTTGTGATGGGGATTAAATGTATTAATCACATGAAATGGAATAACTCCATACCCACATGTATCACAGATATTAGCATGGTTGCTGAAAAGTTGCGTTTGTTAGGGTACTGTTGTAATCAAGAGAGAGGGACAGACTTTCTTTTATCTAAAAATCCTTTTCCCACCATTTTCTAAACCAGAGTCAAACCTTAACCTATTTCTAGCTAGGCAAAAGCCTTTGTTAATACTTAAACTTCCACATACTTGTTGCCATTGTTATTCAAATGCTGGTGAGATGTGGAGAGAAAGGAACACTCTTACTCTGCTGGTAGAAATGTAAACTGGGCCAACCACTTTGGAAAGCTGTGTGGAGCACCCTCAAATTAATGAAAATGGAACTACCATTTGACCCAACAATTGCTCGCTTGGGAATCTACCCAAAAGAGACCTCAATGTGGGTACAAAGGGACACCTGTGCTCGGATGTTTACTGCAGCACTATTTATAATTGCAAGGACTTGGAAGCAACCTAAATGCCCCCAAACAGATGACTGGATGAAAAAGATGTGGTATATATACATGATGGAATATTACTCATCAATTAAAAATGACAAATTAGATGGCTTTATGATAACATGGATGTACTTAGAAGAAATCATATTAGCAGAAACAAGTCAAAAAGAAAAAGACAAAAACCAAATGGTTTCACTAATATATGGGAAATAGGGAAAAAATAAACAAAAGCCTTGAGGAAAAGTCAAAACAAGCTAAGCGCCAAACTGAAGCACACAACTTTGGGCAGGGGGAAAGTGGAGGAATGGTGGGGAAGGTGTGTGTGTGTGGGGGGGTAAATCCCTGGGATTTCAAGGATGTGAAATTTATATATAAATAAAAAATTTAAAATAAATAAATAAATTTTTTTAAAAAATGCCTGCCACTTGCCCTTGCTCAGGATCCTGAGTTCCCCAAGCCAGAGGAAACAAAAACTTTACTTTCATACTGGGTTATTGCCAACCACAGCTCTTACTATAATTTCCTAGTCAAAATTGTCAAAGCCAGAGAAAAGTGTTAAGTAAACAAACTATTACTAAACAAAGTGATTACCTAAATATGTACTATAAGATAAACATGGAAAACTCAGTTATCCCACCATTGTCCAAACTCTGTCCTTTAGTTTCTGATCACCTCACCATATGTCCAATCAGTCTGAGCAGCACATGTTCCAAATGCAGGATTTCCTTCTTTTCCTCCTTTGGAGTGTTCCAACTTTCTTCAAGCATGTAGTCAACGGTGTGATGTGCTTCTTTTCCTCCTTTGGCATGCTCTCAACTTTAGGCAGTAGAAAAATCTTCAGGATACAGGAACCAACAACAGGTTCATCTCAGGCCTCCTCACAGCCTCTCCAAAATCCTTCAACTCACTTTGCACACACACTCAGTTTATGCATGCTGAAGCCATGAATTCACAAGCTTGAACCCATGACCGGACTGGCTGCCTTGGCCATGCAACCGCTCACATTCTCCTTCCAAAAATGCTGAATCCCCAAAAAAACTGATCCCTCTTCTTGCTCCCAGCTCCAATTATATCATTTATTTTTCTTTTCCATCCCTCTAGGAACATCCTTGTCAATAATTACAAAAACCTTGTCACATTACAAAAACCTTGTTTTCTTTCCTCCTCCCTCTATCTTCTGAAAGAAAATTAAGAATTTTAATCTTGAAATTTACAACTCTGAAGTAACAGGAAACTAACTCCTTTATCAGTGTATGTATCCACTATGTTAATGGAGGTGCCCAGGGGGTACCCCCCAACAACTTCTTCTTCCTAGGTTTATCAGTGTGTGTATCAGCAATGCTAATGGCAAGTACCAATTCTTAAGCACCTTACCAATTCTAAAGTACCAGGCCATTATCAACTTATATTAATGGCAAGTACCCTCCAACACTGTTAAAATGTCTGGCAAACAATTACTTGGGGGTAAATATTTCCTCCAAAAGAAGCAGGAAACTGCAGTCATGGTCTCAACTACCCCACCTTTGAGCAAGTAGTGACAGACCTTATTGGTCCTGTTTTTCACCAAAATCAACAAAGCTATAAAGATGTTAACAATCAGAGATTAAGAGGCTGGGGATTTAAAAATAGCTCCATGCAAAACACCTGGTATTGTCCTAGTGGCTTTGCTTCTGATTCCCAATTCTTGGTTCTCTATTCTCTCTCTCTCTTTTTTTTTTCCTGAGACTAGGTCTTGCTATTTTTAACTGTGGAACTGCAGGCTCATGTTGCCCGAAGTACCACAAACTCAAGCAACCCTCAGCCTCAGCTTCCCAGGTAGCTGGGATTACAGGCACGCGCCACCACGCCCAGCTATTTTTTGGAACTAGGTTTCACTACGGGCCCCAGGAGGGACTTGAACCCTAGCCCCAGCCGCTTCATAGGCTGAAGCTTACAGGCACATGCCACCTTGGCCAGCTATTGTCTTTTTTAAAAAGTAGGGATGGAATGAATACATTTCAATGTCTTTTCCAATTCTGTACATATCTTTGCAATACTAGAATCACTCTAGAACAGAACCGGAAAAAAAGTCAGGGATCCTTTCTCAGAATCTGTTTCTACTCATCTCTGAGACTGGGGAGTTAAGACTTGGTTTCACAGTAGGGAGCTCACTTCCCACCAGTCACTTGGACTCTAGCCCAGGTCACTGGAGGATGGCTGTTGTAGGGACAAAGCATCTGAGGGGTTGTCCCTCCCCTTTAGGAACGACCAGCCAGTTGAAGGGAACAGCTGCTGGATGGGATGTCTAGAGATTTAGTTTATTTATTTTACTGAGATTTTGCTGGTCATAATTAATCTAAAATCCTGCGAGGCTTTTGGGAAAGTTGAAGTCACTTGTTAGTTGCCCCTCCCCACCACCTCCACCCCAAACACCCAGTGCAGTTATGAAATTACTATGGAACATAATTACTCAATCATATGAACCAGTCTCATCTCCAAGAGCAAGAATTTGATAAGTTTGATATACGGACATAACTTTTGAGACCTCGCTTCTGACACATGTTTAGTATAAGCATTCCTGAAAACCATCCCTAGGGTAGCATATCTTTACTTGGAAGCAGTGAGGAATTGTGGGAAGAGATAAGGAGGAAGTCATTGCTTGTTAGCATCCCCTGGTCTTCTAACTCTGCCTATTACTTAATAATGGCAATTAAAAATTTCTACTTTTTGAGCATCTATAGTGATCTACTTACTTTTCTAAGCACCTTCTGCATATTTAAGTCATTTGATCATACAACATGACTGGTATCCTAATCTTAATCTAGCAGAGTGCTTATGAGTTATACAGGACAGTGAGCTAGTTAGGGGCAGAGCCATCATCCACTTAGAATTTTATTCCAGAGGCCATACTAGCTCACCTATATAACTCACCTAGAGTTATAGGAAAAATAAAGGTCTGGGTTTTCTAGTCTCTGCTTGGTCCCCTTTTAAGTAATTGTAGCCCAATTATTCTAGGTGGGAGTTCAGAGGCCACAAAGACCAACAAGGGTGTGCTATGATCCTGTGCCCATGACAGACATAACCAATCAACTGCCAGTCCTCTACTAACCCAAGACAAAACTTCAGAGTCCTTCTCAACTCCTGTCTGTGTAACTTATACCAATCAATCAATTTGACATGTGATTGTGCAGGAAAAGTCTTTGCAAAGTGTCTGTGCCAGTATCTGATTCTTCATTACTACAATGACCCCACCAAAAACTTTTAACAAAGACTTCATTAAAGACCCCAGCAAGGTCTTCCTTGTACCCTTCTCTACTAGGGACCCAAGGGTACAAAGAAAATATACTTATGGGTTCTTATCTCCTCTTTTTCTTTGACACTTTTATGTAGCAGACACCTTGTCTGGCATGTGTGCTCAGGGGGTCAGGATAAATGCCATCACTGGTTTTCCAGATGTGTTTCTTGAAGTCTCAGGGCATGAGGGATAGAGGGATCACCTGGTCTACCTCAAACAGACCCACTCTGCTACAGTGTATTTAATGGGAAGGCTTTTTCTATTTGATTCCATTTGGGAAGAAGACTTCAGCAGGCACAAAGCAATTTTAAAATGTTGAGCAATGCCTGTACTGTTTTCCAGGGCACAGATTTACCAGGCCACCACTAGAGCATAGGGATACTCTTTTCTCCACACTCTTATCAATTACTTGTTATCAAGCCCCTTTTTTTTATAACAGTCATTCTAGCCGGTATAGAATGATACCATGTTGTGGTTTTCATTTGTATTTCCAGGGAGATGTTTGCCAAAAAGTAAAAATTTTAGTAATAGAGTGAATAACTTTTGTGACTCTAATATACAGCATGATGATTATAGTTAAATACTACATGCTTTTATATATTATATACTTTATATATTATTATATAATGTGTTATATAAAGTAAATTATACTATATACTTTGATAGTATATACATTTATTAGAGAATAGAACTTAAGTGCTCTCATCACACCGAAAACAAATGGTTACCATGTGAGTTGAATGATTGACATGTGAGATAACTCAACTGTGTTGATTATTTCACAGCATGGGGATTACATCACCACATTATACAGCATATCTACTGTTTATACAGTCTGTATTGTCAATCATTTCCCAACAAAGTTGGGTAAAAGGCATAGGAAGTCAAAAGTGATAGGAACTATCTGGCTCTGAGTTCTTTGACTCCCAGAATTCTGCCCTCACTGGATTGAATTATGGGGTGGGGCTCTTGTGTGTTCTCATTCCTGGGGTCCCAGAGGCCTGTTGATGTCCAGAGTTGCTAAGATGTGTGGGAGGATGGGAGCCTAGGGCAAGGATGGGGGCTCCTTCCTGGCCTCCAAAGTCCTGAAGACCCCGATGTAAACACGAGGGTCACACAGCCCTGACAGCAACTCAGGTCTTCATGTCCTTGGCTCTCTCACTTCCCTGACTAGAGATGTTTTATGTGAGAGAAGCATAGTTTTCAAAAAGGACCCTCCCAAATGATTGTTGGTGCTTGATCATTTCACAACCCCACATCTCTTCTTCCCCACTTTCAGCTCCAGGATAGATGAAAATTGTGCCAAGTCCCCTCCCCTTCACTGTTAGGACCTGTTAATGTGCCAGGATCTGATACTTGGTTAGCAACTCCCTTCATCCTGATTTGACCATGACCCTGCCTAGTCAAAAGCTTCCCCGGAAGCTCCCACTCTTAGTTTTGTCTTTAAAAGACAGGCAGAGCCTCCAGACTTGCAGAAAAACAGAGACAAGTGCAGAAACAAACCTCTGCAGCTAAAGCTGCCATCCTCAACCTCCAGCATGAAGGTCTCTACTGTGCTCCTGTGCCTGATGTTCATGGTTGCTGTGCTCAGCACCAGAGTATTCACCCAGCCAGGTAAGCCCCCTCGCTCCCTATGGGAAAGCAGACCACCTTCAAAACTAATCAAACCAGCAAGAATCTACAGAGACTCACCGCAAACTCTGTATTTTAATAATGGGAAATCAGATTCCAAGAGCGAACAAGCATGTCCAACTTCACCATTGAGACAGATGGGACTGGAAACTCAGTCAGCCTCAGCCTGTGCCCTGGCCCTCACCTGACATGGATGTTGGGGGAGATACTGTGCACATCAGTGATCCAGCTACCCTTGCAGTGTTAGGGGATGAGTCGCATGAAAGAAAGACCTTTTCTTACTGTGGGTTTGCTGTGCAATGCTGGAGGGAACGAAAGCAATCCTTGACTGGAGACCTGGGATTTTTATTGTGCTTCAAGACAGCTTTCAGAAAGAGTGTTTCGGAGAAAGAAATGTTGGTGGCATAGGGGAATGTCTTAAGGTGACACGTTTTGAATCTTCTGGGAAAAAATAAATATCAAGATGTTTGTATCATAACTCACTTTTCCATCCCCTGAAGATTCGTATTTATTGCATGTAGCAGTCCAAATAATATAATGTATGCGTTATAAGCCACAATCCTAAGTTATCAGTGACTTTACACCAATGAAGGTTAATTTCTTATTCCTATTAAGCATCTAGGATGTGTTGACTAGAGTTTCTGCTTGGTATACTCAGTTTGATGGGGCAGCAGTCTCAGGGAACGTTGTTGCTCATTGTGACAAAGGAAAAGAAAACTGTTGAGGGTTTTGCACTGGTTTAATTATAAACCGTGGCTCAGAAATGCCATTTATGCAGTGCCTTTTCACTTGTTGGTCAAAGCTAGTTAGTGGCTCCAACCAGAGGTACAAGTCTGCTTTGTGTCCAAATTGCTGAGCAGGGAACACATCTGGCAGACTGTGATGAGCACAGAGCCGTGGAACTGCCCACAACTACAGAGTCAAGATTGCTGCGGTAACCAGACCTTTCCCTTAATCCTACCGAATGGGATGTGTCCCTACCGCCTAGCCGGGGAACTAGAATCAAAATGAGAAACATAGGCTCTCAGAGTAGATAGAGCCTATACCCACATCAAACATTCCCTTGCCTGCTCCTAACTATCCTCCTTTCCTTCCAAAGTCAGGCTTCAAAACACTTACATGCCATTAGTGATTCATCCTTTCTATTCATCTCTCTCCTCAATTCAGCATCTGTCCCAACCATCTGCTGCTTTTCCATGACTGACAAGAAGATCGCCGTCCAGCGACTGCAGAGCTATAGAAAAATCACTGCCAGCAAATGTCCCCGGCCAGCGGTGATGTAAGTAGGCAGCTTACCTACATCCAGTCAAAAATTCATTTCCAGGGGGCAGAGGTCATGAAATAGTCAAAATTACTTGGACTCATAGACTCAGAGGGTCTGATTTCTATAATCCAATCCATAAACTTTTCGCAACAGGAAATCTTCATTCTTGAGTCCCTGCCTAGAGGTTTGCTCAGGACATGCCAGTTGTTCCCAGTCAGGAGCAAAGAGTTTTACTGGGCCATCAAGAGCATCAGCTCACCTGCTGAGCTCTGAGCTTCCTCTTGCCCTACTTGCTCCCCCATAGAAAACTCATTGCCCCATAAGAGGTGGTCCTGGGAGGCTTAAGGTTAAGTGGAAACAACTTTCAAGGAGAATTCCTCTGACTGCCTCCCCTCTCTCCTACAGCTTAAAGACCAACCGGGCCAAGGATATCTGTGCTGACCCCAAAGACAAGTGGGTGCAGGATGCTATGAAGTACCTGGACAAGAAACTCCAAAGTCCAAAGTCATAAATATTCTGGGCATCTGAGAAATGCTCAACTCATCCTTAGTCTTCCTAAGAAGTGTTCCAGGATAATCTCACCATCATTTCAGAAAGACAAATGATTTTTATTTAATAATTAATAAATTAAAAAGTCTGGAGACCTGGCATTTAAGATATTGGCATTTGAAACTTACCTGCCACGAACATCGGTTGTTTTTAAAACGTAAAGCCTTGTTTATTATACTGTGCTTGTGATCACTGTGAAAATCACTATTGACTATTCTTTGCAAGTTTTTCTTTTAAAGAACAGTAATGTATGTCCTCCCCTTCCTCATTCTCTGGCTGCCACCATTTTTTCTGTTTTTCACAACTTTGACATTTTTTTAGTTTCCACTATATGAAATATCATACTGCATTACATATGACTATGTAAGAGAATAATGTAACTATAAAAGCAGTCGTATTGCAATATATAAACATATCCAAATGACATGTTGTATACCTTATACTTACACAGTGTTATATGTTAAATATATTCAATTAAAAAATAAGAAAAAATAAACAAAAAGTAAATGAAATAAAAATGCAAAATGTACAGCCTTGATCAGGTCCCTTCACCCCTGGGAGCCCCACTTCCATCTCCAGCAAAGTAGTGAGTGAGGCTGGGCCTCCTCTTCCCACCTCCCTCGCATCTTTAAGGACCCTTGGCAAAAGCCATCAATGTGAAAAAATTTCGTATTTTTAATAAGATGTAGCTCTTGTGAACCACTGTGTAACTCATAATGTTAAATGGACATTTGTGTTATTTGAGGAATAAATAAATATATCACACATATACATATATTATCACCAGTGGTGGTTTTTATGGGAACTCTATCCTGACCTGAGAGGGAGGGATATAGGGATAGGGGAGAGAGATATGGTAACAGGGCAGGACCTGTGTTCCTGAGAAGTACCCTTGACTCAACTGATCTTCAGTGCATTTCAGGACCGGCTCATTGATTCTGACTCCTGATAGCGGGTTTCTTTTCAGATCCTGGGTACATCAGTATCTTTTTTAGCCAAAGTCACAACACCTGGCCTTTCCTTGCAGTCCTCACTCTTGCCCCAAATCTCTCTTAGGACCTTCTACCATAGCCAGTGCCAACCCAAAACCTACAGACAGTGCAGACATTGGGGAGTCGCAGGGAGACTAGGTGATTTCTGATAAGAGTTTTATTATGACTAAGGCTGAATGGAAAGAGGCTAAAGCCTAGACTTAAACTACAGATAAATGCAGGGGCTCTCTTAGAGCTATTTCAGGCACTGTTGGAAGGACTAGCTTCAGGCATCTTCTTATAGCTTAAGCAGATTCCTAGAAAGATCAGGGTGTGTCTATCACCCTAGTTGGATGCCAACAGGGAAAGTGTTAGGATTAGGATCTGTGTGAAGCAATGGGGGCATTTGGGAAGGAAGGCTGAGACCAGGCTGTGAAGTAGGGAGCTTATCACTTGATAAATGATAGGTAAGATGGACATGTAACTTTTATCTCTACAGTTAGGACACTTGCAAGGGTATAAGGAAGGCTTATCCGTTAATGATTACGCTAGGACAACAGATAGAAATGAAGGCACTCCAGGCTAACTTGAGAACTGGTCATCTCGGTTATGGTTATTGAGTTCTGAATTAGTGGATAGGGAAACACCATGATCAGAGGTTACAGGAAAAGTATCCAAGTACTTGTGGGATGAGGAAGGAAAGGAGAAACAGTCAGCATACCATTTCAGTGTATAGGCAAGAGGTGATGGGGAAAGGACCAGGGCTGGTGGGGAGAGGAGAAGGCAAATGTGAGAAGAATGGGCCTCAGTAGGTCCATTCTTGAATGCTGTGGACGGAGAGGTGGGGTAAGGAACACGGAAACTTCCCAAATGTTACAAAGCTGTCATGAAAGGGCGACTTCCTTTGTCAGGAACTCCAATCAGGACTTGCTGCAACATGTGAAATTGACCAGCATTTCTGTCAGTCATGTGACCTCTGTATCTTGATATCTTGCACTACTCTTGATGTAGTGCAGACAATTTCCACACCACTAACCTTCCTCTTGCAAGTTTCTTGAGAAAAAGAGGTTCAGCACATTCCTGGAGATGTTTCCTGGTTCATATGATGCAAACTTTGTACAGCACAGAGTGGGTAGTGGTGGGTTATGAGGTATGTGGCCCAGACCCCTGAGAGGGGTAGGAAAGGACCACAATGCCCTGCTGGCATAACCTCACAGGGTCTAAGGCAGGAGGGCTAGGGGCCCACTTACCTCTCCCCTGCTACATCCATGAGTGTCACTGCCTAGCATAGATCCAAAAGGCACATTTACAGCAAAAACTCCTTGACTACTGCAAACATAGCTGCAGCACAAAACAATAGAAATGGTGGTACAAGACCCTGGAAAGAAAACTGACCTGCAGATGATTTCCATTTTATTCCCAGAAAAGGTCTCTTTCACTATATTACTTTGGGCCTTAATTCTCCCATCCATAATTTGAGGATAATAATGTTTTAGGGAAGGAAATAAGGGATCAAACAGATGACCTCACTAAAATGCCAGCTCCCCCTTGTCTTGGGAAACATCACTATGTTCTCCCACTGAGACCAGGGAGGTTGGTCTCATATACTTTGAGTTCTCCCAAATCAGACAGGACCTGGTTGAGATGGGGGAAAGGGACCCAGGTGCTCCTTCTCAACCAGTCATGGGAATATACTGCCCCTGGAGCAAGGCTGACTTTCCAGTAAGGGGCAGTGCCCATGGAAGACAGCCAGCTGACAGCTATTGGCAGCCACCTCTCTTAAAGACCAAAGACGGAGCACTCAGTCCTGGGAGGGTTTCTACCCCTCTGATGGGTCTGGACCACACAGCTCAGAAGCCACCACTATCCCCTCGTGTGCTGTCCAAAACTTACACCATATGCATATGTACCAGGAAACATCTCCAAGAATGTGTTGAGCCCTTTTTTCTCAAGAAATTTGCAAGAAAGTTTATCAGCATGGAAATTGGCCACACTGCAGCAGTTGATCTTGGAACTGGAGATGATCCTTAACCCTGTCTCCTTGGAGACATATTTGAGACTTGTCTCCTCCACTACTCGGGGCAGATTGCCATCCATGTTGACTCAGAACCCCCTGGGGAGTTGAGCCTGATCATTTCACCATTTTCAGGCTGTGACTGACAGTTGCTCTTGTCCATTTGTTACTGGAGTTGGGTGAAGAAACACCAGATGGAAAATCCAGGTGACAGTCTTCTCTGCCCCCTTTATGTAAAGTGATTCCTGATGATGGACAATGTCAATACTCCCCTCAGGATGCAGACTCCAGTCTACGGCCATACCACCCTGAACGCGCCTGATCTAGGATGCAGACTCCATTATCTCTCAGCCTGTGGATCTATGGTCTAAAGACCCAGAGCATAGTCAGAGCTCCTCCTTGGTGGACCCAGAACTTCCAAACCCACAGGACCCTGAGGTGTGCGGGCATGAAAGCAAATACCCGTAAGTGGGTCACTGTGAATGATGGTGAGTGGGATCACACCTCTTTCAGGCCTTGATAACTAGGTATGGAATGTTTACCTTTAGGAAATAATAGTACCACGTGGTAGCTGATTTAAGGTGCACTTTTTATCCTAGAGGACATTATGCCATTCTGGTAAGATATTTTTTCAAAATGATGCCTCAAATGTGCCTTCAAAGGTCATTTTATCCTATCAGCTGGAAACTTCTGGGTGATGGATTCATGTCCCAGCATCTGTGAGTCCCATGGTCTATGCTCAGGGCTACTCCTCATTTGTTATAAATTTTGTCTCTTGTTCTATAGCAATGTGACATGAAAACAAATAATGATAAGCAAACACCCAGTAACACTCAGAAGATGGTGGTAAAGGTAATGGGTACAGAAATGACCAACCCATTTCAGGAAATTTGTTTATTCCAGGTAACACTAACCACTGTCCTTTTCTGGAAAGGAGATATGCATTGTGTATTTGCCACTAGATACCTGGCAATCTCCTTGATGGATGATGCCATGTCAAGGGTCCTCCTTGGCTTCTGTTGCCAGCAAATTGGACAGTCAGTAATCTGTCTTGTTGAAGAGATCCCATGCTATGGGATCTACATGTGGCCTAAACCTCTGCTCCCTTGGCTACTCTGTTCATGTGCCCCCTTTCCAGCATTTTGGTGACTGATGTCAGAAGCTGGCTGAGTTATTCTCACTGCTTGATCGGTGAGTGCCTCTCATTTCCCAAATTCTAATGGGCAGAGGTCTTCACATATCATGCCCTGTCCCAAATGTCCATCCCCATACCTATCTCCCAGACCTTTCTCCCCAGATGTTTGCCATTCTCCTTCCTGAGTGACCATCTAACCCTTCCACCACAGTCCATGTACCCATACATCCTAGCTTCAGGTCACTTCTCCCTTTGTGAATGACCAGGAGGAACACAGAAGCTCTGCCTGCTGTGATAAGATCCCTCACTTCTACTGTTACTTTTACAACTCTATCATGCTGGAGCTTGTGTTCAGATGCTAGCTTAAAACATCTGGAAACCAAACCCAACTTTTTTCTTCTTTCCTCATTTGATCCTAAATGACTTCTCAGGCAGCTTGAATGTGACCTCACACAAGGGATAAACTTACAACCTGGCTGATGTGGGGGTCTAAGCACCAGCTCACATGGCTTACTGTGCCCTCAGGACCCTCTTGTGCCCAGCCCATGGCACAGCTCAACCCCACTGTACTGCTGCTAGGTCCACCTGGCATCACAATGTGGGATGTTTCACCTGGCTCACACAGGGTACCTCTGGGTGTGGGCTCGCTTGACCCCCCTAGCTGGCCTCTGTCTCTGCAAGGGCCCAGTAAGACATAGGAAGTGTATCCATCAAAAATGTCAAATCCTTCTCTGTAAATGAGTGGCCATGGTCGTCTGGGACCCTAGGTGATTCCTTTATTGAGACATAGGTATCACATGGGCTTTTCCCAAATGGTTAACTCTGGTGATGTCTCTCTGGTTGTGTGTGGAGGCTGCAGGATCATGAGCCCCATACCTGGACCTGCTTTAATCCTGCACCTACTAATACGTGGTCACAACCAGCAGCCTAGTATGTGTGGTCAGAGCAAGCTGCACATATAAAGAAGCTGACCACCGGGTTTGTTGGCTAATAGTGAAAGACAAGAAATGCAAACTTTCTTTCTTTTAAAGGGGTACCTCACCACACCCCCAGATTAACCCTATAGGGTGCTCTGGAACTGGGACATCCTTTAGGATTGCTCCAAGTTAGGAGAAAGGATATGCCTTTATATGCCTACAGTACCAAGCATCTCATGGGAACTATCTCCAGAAGGACAATATGATCTCAAGGATGGCCACTCCCTACTCCTTTTATCTTTATAATGAACATCATACAAAGAGCAATTCTCTGAAAAGTTCAGTAGAGACCTGTTGGCCACCAATATGCCTGGGGAGGACTAATTTTTTTTTTTTTTTTGAGACTAGGTCTCTCTATTTTTGCCCATGGAACCACAGGCTCACGTTGCCCGGTGTACCACAGACTCAAGCAATCTCCAGTCTCAACTTCCCAAGTAGCTGGGATTACAGGCATGCACCACCATGCCCAGCTATATTTTTTGAAACTAGGTCTCGCTACGGGCCCCAAGCAGGACTTGAACCGTGATCCCTAGCCCCAGCCGCTTCATAGGCTGAAGCTTACAGGCACGAGCCACTGTGCCCGGCTTGGGGAGGACTAACCTTAATCTGATGTGATTAATCTTGATCTAGTCACAGCAGCCCAGCATCTGCTACAAGGAGGCAGGCTGAGGTTAAAGCAGAATCTTTGGGCCCTTTCTTGGTTCTGCAGCGAGAACCAAGGTTGTGAGGTAACCCTTGGAAATACATGTTTCCTCACTGGGCTTCAGTTTACCCACCCAGAAAATAGATTCCTTCATTAGATCTATTGTTTCTAACTGGCTATACATTAAAATCAGTAGGGGTACATTAAAGGCATGAACTCCTAATTTATCTGCGAATGCTCTAGTACAGTGTGTCAGAGTTGGGATGGGCTTAGGAAATCCTGCTCTATTGTCCTGGTTTGCCCTGGATTGCCTGTGCAACCTCAGGCTCATCACTCATCTCACTGGGCAAATGGGGTAAACAGGTCTGCTACTGGGAGATGATGACAAATAAAAGCCCATGAAGGTGTGTTCACCACAGTTAAAAGGCATGGCTGGTAGAAAGGCAGCTCTACTTTTGCAAGCTTTGTCTTATAGAAGGGAGGCATTTAGCATCTCTATGCCTCAGTTCTTTTATCTTTATAAAGAACATCATACAAAACACTTATCCCAGATGCCACTCAGAAGGTTGCATTTTGATAACAGGCATGAAATCTATGGTCTCTAGCACAGTGAATACATTCAGCCCAAGCAGTCATCATTGAGTATTTACCGCATGTCTGTTGCAATGCTGAATTCTGTACAAAAATGATTTTTTAGAGTGTTTCTTCCAAGAAGTTACAAGCAATTCATGTAAGCCTGGTAACAAATCCCAGCTGGGGACTCCTTTTGTAAAAATGAGAACCCAGGCCTAGGACATGAGAGAACACTAAGTAAGTAGGAAGCTATTGGGGCAGGTCAGAGACCTGGTGGTAGGACACGTTCACTTCCAATACCCTGTTGGCCTAGAGGATTTCATTTCTGTCCTTGAGCCCTGGGCATGGAAGACAATGCATTCTCAAGTCCTACTCAATTGTCTTTCTCATTGCAAGGTCTTATAGGAAGTCTGAGTTCTAGTTTTAAAAGTCAGTTAGGAGTCTGTATTCGCAGATGCATCTCCTCCTGATGGTTCTTGTTCTTTAGTGAACAAGAGGGGGCTAATCCCCCTTTCTACAAGAGGGGGCTAATCCCCCACCCTGCCTCCATCACAGTTACTCCTGACCACAGACTTCCATGCACCAGCAATGACAACTGTGACCCACCTTATTTTTGGAGAGTGCAGCTGAGGACCAGAGAGAATGAGAACATGAAATGAGCCAGAGAGCACCCCTGTGTCCCCCTCAGAAGTCAGCTGAGCCAGTCAAGGTAACTGGTGAATCCACAAGGTCAGAAACATTGGTTAGCTTGCCTGAAAGTTCCTAGAGTGCAAAGCTGAAGTCTGGGGAGAAAAACTTCAAGATGGAAGTAACAGACCAATTTGCAGTGCCCTGAGCGACCACCCGCTGCTGCGGACCCTCCGGGCGAGGTCGCAGGCCAAATGACCAGGGTTCAGCTGGGCAGGAAAGACACAGGAGCCGGCGAATGGCGAACAGACGCACACACTCAAGGGGTGGTGAATCTGCTGCGATTTATTTGAGATTTTTATGGATATATATAGTGTTTTTGGCAATCAGCATTCTATGAGTATATGCAATTAACATAT
>PVHY01005540.1:0-15847 GCA_004024945.1 Uropsilus gracilis
CTAACTCTCCTGGAGACTGAGCTGTGAAACACAGCAAGCAAAATACAGCGAGTGCGGGACCAGGTAGGTGGTGTTCAGGGTGGGACTGCCCCTCCATGTCCAGGGCTGGGAGGGTCCAGTGGGCAAAGTGTGGGCATCAATGGGCAGGGACTCCAAGCACAACCTTCTTCCTCTCCCCTCCCCTCTCCCTTTGCTGACCCCCCCCTCAAGCCCCCAAACCCTCTTATTTCCCCTCATGTCGGTCTGCCTGGGGGCCTTCTCCAACTGTGGGTCACCCTCAAGCCCTCAGCTCCCTGGGGAGGAAGGGGCCAGAGGGTAATGAGGCTGCTTGGTTCTGACCAGCCCGGATGGCCTCCTCACAGGCATCTTCCTGCTTCCAGTGGCCACTGCCCATCTTGAGACCAAGGTCTGTCCTGCTGGTGGTGTGGGGCTCCATCTCCACGTGTGGCGGGAGGAGGCCCTGCAGCAGCCACTGCAGATGCTCCAGCTGGCCAGGCTGAGGTCACAGGAGTGACTTGTGGGTGGGTGGGTGGCCTCTGCCCCCTGCCTCTAACATCAGCAACTTCCCCTCCTTTCACCTTCAGGTCCCATTTCCTCTCCCTCTCCCATCTGCCCTCCTTTCGGAAGGCACAGCCTGACTTGCCTCCTCTCCTCCAGGCAGCCTTGCCCCCCCACAATGGGAGGGGTGATACCCCGAGCTGGAGGGGTGACACCCCACAGTGTCGTGGTAAACTCTCCCTCTTGACATCCTGAGCTAGGGTAGGTGGCAGAGTCAAGAGACTGTTTCGTGAGCTTTGGAACAGGAGCCTTGCTTGTGGGCTTACTCTCTCTTTGGAGCTGATGTGGAAGGTAGCTGCCCCTGCTGGATAAGCCTTCAAATCCCTCCCTTCTCCCATTAGCACCTGCAGCTCTTGCCAGTCCTGTTGCTGCAATGCCACCTGGCACCGTGTATCAGTAACTGGACCTCCTCTCTCTCCCTCTACCTGTTGGTTAAGCTAAATTCTTATTTTTCTCTACACCAAATACTTTTGTCTTTGGGGAGGTAGCAGCTAGCTTGACAGGTGAGCGTTTCTGAGCAGATGAGTTTAGACTCTTTGCCCGGTGGGAGTCCCTGAGGAGTCCAGGCCCCAAACAGTCCCCATAGGGGACCTGAGACCCCTCCTGTCACCTCCTTTCCAGGCCAGCTCATGGAGCACAGAGGCCTTCACTTCAGGCAAATCTGGGTGAGGCCAGCTCTGTCCCGCCCACTCTTTGGCCCTGGCCACCTGTTCCTGGGTCACCTGGCTCTGTTTCCTTGAAGGTCAAGTGGGGGTTACTCTGTCCTTGCCTCAGCATTGGTGCGAACACCTGTGAGGTAATTCCTGTCAGAGTTAGAATGCTGCAGAGTGGACAGTTCTGCCTCCCATGTATACGGTGTGACCTGGACACATAGTCACCTTCTCTGAGCTTCCGTTCTCTTGACATGTCATGACAGTGGAACACCAGGGCAAGTCTCTGCTCAGACATCACCTTCTGAAGGAGGCTTCCCTGGTCATGTCACTTCATTCTCCAGCTGATGCACCTCTCCCACCCCCCAGCATGCTATAGAATTTATTTGTGCTTTATGTTTACTATGTATTGCCTGCCCGTTCCTCTGGAACGTCCTTCTAGCCTGCAGGCAGGGCTCTGCAGGCTAATAGAGATGACAAAGGGGGGAGGGAAGCCTGTCTTCCCTGCTCCCTCTCCTCCTTACAGACACACTGCCAGTGCCTATGCCAGAGCCCTGGCACTCAGCACTGAACAAGGGGCCAAGGCCCCTGAGATGAGACCGACACTCAGCGGGCAGGAGGTGGAGTGATGGCCCTTTGGCCTGGAGGTTAAGCTGCACAGGCCTGCCAGGCCCCGGAGTTTCAGATGGTCCCAGAGCTGAATACCTGGGTCTTTGTAGCCCAGGAAGCCTCTTCCCCACCTCCCAATGATAGTCCAAGCCCCCCTGCAAGCTCATGGGGCTCAAGCCTGGTGGGCTCAGTCTCCATCAGTTCAGGGCTGTTTCTGGGGTGGCTCCTGAGATGTGGGGAGGGGAGTGGCTTCTTTCACCCCATGGACTGGGCTCTGGGTTTGGGGTTCCCTCTCTGCCACAGGCAGTTGAGGTCGGGTGGGTGGGAAGGTCCTAGGAGAAAAGCTGTGAACCTGATCCCTCCTGAACCCCAGATCCTCCCACCTCTTCTCCCATTCCTCCTTCCAGCAGCTGAGTCTTTCCCAGAGAACCTGGACTCGACCCGCAGGGCAGTCATTGCTCAGAGCCCCTGAGGAGTTTCCAGATGGACAGTGGATACAGGAGGATATGGTGCCAGGGGACCAGGGCGGTGGGTCAGGAAAACCAACAGGCCTGAGGGTGGCGCCTGCTCCAAAGCCCTGACTGCTCTCTCTGTCTGAGAGATGAGCATCCCACCAGGGAAGGGGGCAATGTAGTGCCAGCAAGTCCCAGGAGCCCCACCTGCTAGTGCTGAGGGGGGCTGGTGGGTCAAGGTGCCCATATCTTCCCACTGTGGATGCCCAGACAGGAAAGGAAAGGATCTGGAGCCGTCTTCTCTCCACCCATGGTGGAGAGTGTTCAGATCCGCCCATCCTTTCCCAGCATCTGTAATGTACAGGATCCTAGAATTAGAGCGTCTTTCACGAAGCTACCTTAATGGAACCTTTGAATTGAGAACTGAGTGTCTCACCCCTTTTCACAAAATCCTAGAATTAAAGGCTCACTGATGTGCTCGCAGAATCACAGGCTCGAGGAGCCTTAGAATGAGGGATTTGCTGGGAGAGACTCACAACCACATTCATAGCCAGCTTGGTCCTTGGAAATAAGGAAGGATCTGGGGAAAACAGGTGGTACAAGAAGCCCTCTCTCCACTCTCCTGTGAGCTCTCTGGCCAGTGAGAAGGGACCTTCCTTCTTGTTGCACAAACCCTCCCTTCCTCCTTCTTCCTTCCCTCTCCCCTTTCCCTCCCCCACTTCTCCTCCTCCCCCACCCCTTCTCCTTCCCTCCTACCTCTCTGGCCCAGGACAGCAGTTGTCCTGTAATGGTGTGCTGGGGGTGGGGGAGGGTGGACAGACTGACTCTAGCCCCTGGTGTGTGGGGTTCCCCAGGCCCTGCCCCAAGACTTGCCTCTGGTCTCTCTGTTTGGTCACCCCCTTTTGCCCTAAGTTCTTTCTTCATCTGGTGGGTGTTGCTAACCCACTGCTGGCCTCCTGGCCACTGCTGGCTGCCTGGACACGCATCACTCTGAGAGGCAGAAAGCCGATTTGCTCCAAGAAGGGAGTGTGCTGGGAGCCCCCCATGTCTGGGTGCAGACCTGAGTGGCTAGCTGTGCTTCTTCTGCCCCTGCCCCTGGCTTCTTCTGCCCACAGCGGGCACTGCCGGTAGCCCCTGATCATGGCTGGCATGGTGGCAGCCAAGGCGGGAAGAATCTGGGCCTGCACTTCCCTCCTGATGCCCAGTGTCTGGGGCATTGGGCAGAGACAGTTCAGCTCTGCAGTTGCTGAAATCACCAAGAACTGGGGGGAGGGTGGGGAAGGGGCCAGGAAGAAGGGGGGGTGACCAGGGTCTGTGATGGCCACAGGAAGGCCAGCATTGTTTGCAGTAGGGACAGGCTACAGAGCCTGGCTGTCAGTATCAGTCGGCAGACCTGGATCCAGGCCAGACCAGGTGAGACTGAGAATTCGCATTTCCAACAAGTCTGGTGATTCTGGCAGGGAATCCTCCTGACAACCATTGGTCTACAGGAGGGACATTTCCCCCACCACATGATGGGCCCTGCTGCTGCTGCAAGAACCATACTGGGTAATTCTCTCTGCACTCAGTTTCCACCTCTGTAAAGTGGGTTTCAGGTGAGGTGCTGGACCAGAGCCACGTAGTAGGGTGCAGCCAGGTGAGTTCACTGGGGTGGTGGAGGCTGCTGGACCTCCGAACTGCGTCCTCCCTCCCATGATGCTTACATGTTCTGAGCAAGCTCAGGCCATTGCCCATGCAGATGAATGAGCCTCTCTGATAGGGTCTTTGGCTTTGGGCTGGACCTGGCAGCTTGGGTCAGGGCGGAGGGGGCAGGGAGTACTCTGAGAAAAGCTCTGGTCCTCCCTCTGTCTCTAGCTCTCTTGCTGCAGTTCCCAGGGTCTCTCCAAACTCAGGGCTGCACCAAGCCTTTCCCTGGCAGCCCTGTGAGGACCCACTGGCACTGCTGTGGCAGGCACTGCCCGTGGGCCCTGCACCTCGTTGTGCACCCTGGCATTTGCCCACTTCACCTTCTGATTCTACCAGTCCTTTCCAGGCCAGGCCGGGGGTAGGCAGGGTGAGGGGTGGGTGGCCCTAGGATCCCCTGCTGGGCTGACTGGGGGTGGGGGGGCAGGCACTGTCTGCTTTCTGAGAGCTGAAACTGCAGGTATGTGAACCAGTCAGGAACGGTCTGGAACGAATTCTTCATTTTATGACTTTTCACTCATCTCTTGCTACACTTGCTTGTCCTTCTTTTGCTTTGTGAAGTGACAGAAACAAAAATAGTGATTTATGTTCAAGCTGTGTCCCTGGAGGGTGTGGCCAACAGACACGGGGTGTGGGGGGGAGAAGGCAGGAGGTGAGGGAGGGCCGGCTGCTCTCGCTGACCTGCTGTGTGGCCCTGCGCAGGTTGCTAGTTGTCTCTGAGCCTCAGTTTCATAGAGGGGGGCCGGGAGGGCCTGTGACACAATCCATTCCAAATGGTTCTTTGTAGGTGGGGGGAACGATGAGACCCAGAGAGAAGCGAGTTGCAAGAGATCCCCAGGCTGCACGGAAGCAGCCACCCCACTGCCCCGTGCCCCTCCCCCCGGGGCCCTGGAGTAACAGGGTGGATCTGGCACTTGGAGATGCTCTCCAACTGGTGGCCCCTCAGAGGATCAACCTTTCCTGCACGGAACACAACTCCGCCAGGGGCAGGTGCCCATCCCACAGAGGTCACAAGGAGCCCCAATTTTTTGTAGATTTAGGACCTGACCCCACACAGTCGAGGCCCTGCTTCTGTGCCCCTCTCCCTGGCGAAGCCGTGCCTGGTTTTGGGCCGAGACCAAGGCGAGTGTGTCTGCCTGTCACTGGGCCTCTCCTGGATCATTGGGCAAATGGATTTTTGGTAAATTGGTCATTTGATGAATCGACTATTTACTAAATGGATTTTCAGCAAATTAACCCAGAACCTCTGCTTCTTAAGACTGTTCGGAAGATTAAATGAGATAACCCAGGAAAAGCGTTTAGCAGGGGCGGGCACACCATCCCTTCTCAGTAAGAGTCCAGGATGGTGACGATGAAGGGGGCTGCACTTTGTTGCTGTGAGGCCAGGACACCGTGGGAGTGGCCAGGTCAGGTGTCAACAGCCTGAGCTTGGTGTCAGGGGCAGTGGGACCCTGATTTGGTGGAGGGAAGGGCTGCAGGAGCAAAGCAGGGCCTCCAACCCACAGAGGCCCCACCAGGGATGAGGCCAAAGCCGGGCGCAGAGATGACCACGCCCAGGCTCTTGGAGCTGGGATAGAAGGCTGGGCCCGGAGTCAGACAGCCAGCCCAGTCCAACCTGAGTCCAGCAGGGATGCAGCCTGAGGTGGGCTGTGAGGAGGCAGCCAGGCCCTCAGTCAGCTCCTAAAGTCCCTGCGCCCTGGAATTTCCCCCCAAGTGTCTTCCCAACTCTCACTTGGAGCCACAGGCTGGGTGCCCCCTCCTTCCTCCCTGCTGGCAGATCAGCTGCAGGCACAGGGGAGGTTCCCCTGCCCGGAAACAGCCTTCCTTTGGCACCCGAAATCCCTTTAACTCACCTGGAGTCAGCACTGCCTTCCTGGAGCCCCTGGGAGATCCCCATCTCACCCCAGCCTGGCGGAGAGTGCTTCTGTGGGTGCCCCTCCCCACCTGGAGAGGCATCTGCCCAGGGATGGGAGTGCTTCCGCTCAATGCCTGAGACCATCACCTAGTGTCATGGCCTTGCAGGCCCCAAGGGCAAGCACCAGCAGACCCGGCTCCCCAACTCTCCTTCTGCTCACACAGATGCCCGGCAGAGCCAGACCCCCTCACGGTTACCTTGGATGAGGAAGTTTGCCCTTCAGCTTAAGTCTACCTGAGTTGGGTCCTTTGCCACTTGTGGTGAAATGTTCTGGATGGTTTGCCCTGCTCTGTCCCAGGGGAGTGTGGGCAGAAGGAGTAGCTGCGTGGTCCCTGCCTGGACCACCTCATCACCCACCACAGCCCTTTCAAGTCTCATCCACATCTTATAGGTGAGGACACGGAGACCAGTGGAGCTTATTCACCTGCCTTCGATGCCCAGCTGGGAGCTGGTCTAGCTGCCCCTGAAGCCTGCGCTCCCCTCCCCGCTCGGTGCCCACTGGTCGGGCCAGTCACTGCTAGGCCAGTCTCTGTGTCTGCCAGAGCTGGTCAGAGCCTCCACACCTGGCAGAGGAGACCCTGTGAGGCAGGCGGCCCTGTGGAGACTGAAAGCTGAACTCAGCCAGGGCCCTAGTTTACACAGAGGATTGAAATGGTCACGAAAAAACCGTTTCTCAAGTCAGTGAGTGACTTGGAATCTTGGGAAAAAATGCCCCCCTAAATGAAGGGCTGTGCTTGTTCCTCTGTGTCCAAAAGACAGGGCTCCCCCTGCCTCCCCCACTGTGCACTCACCACCTTAGAGTGGAACCTGCCCTCCTACCCTTTCCTTGGCTCTTTCAGGCCCTCTTTTTCAATCCTTCCCCAAGCCCAGGGTAGTCACCAATGAAGCCCTTGCAGAGAACTGGGGGGCCCTGGCCCCTCACTCCATCTGGGAACTCACTGAGCTGACTCATTAGGGTGCCTCCTGGGGTGGGTGCTGACATGCCACCTCCTCTCCCTGCATGGGGGTGGGGTAAGGTGGGGGGGGTTGGGAAGTGGGGTGGGCTCCTGGGGGGCGTCCCAACCGCTTGACTGTGGTCGGGGATTCCTCTTCAGTGGCTGTTCCCAAGCTGGCCCTTCTCTCCACAGTGTCTGACAAGGGGCAGTCAGAAAAGCTCCCAAGTCCCTGATTAACCCCCCCCCACACACACACACATGGAAGTTTCTAGGGCTGCAATCTCTAACTAAAGTGGAAAAGAGGTTTTTAAAAGTTTAGGCCCAAATGGCCACTGCAGCAGGCACCTTCAACAGGGTGCTGCTGGGTGCTGGCCCTTTCCCCACCTCACTTGCTGGGCCCCACCCCACCTGCTGGTGGGATGAGGGTGCTCAGGGGGCCAATAGCAGCGGAACCAGAATGAAATCTGGGTCGGTGCACCCGGCCTGGCTCTGCACTCTGGGTGGGGCCTCTGGGGTTTCCTCCCCCATCACCCCCACTCATGCACACTGCCTCAGCACACATGGCTGAAAACCTATCAGGGCTTGGCCTCAGGAAGTTTGGGTTCAGCCCAGCCCCAGGGGAGAATGTAGTGTGGGGCATCAGGACCCAGAGGAACTGCAGGGAGGGGAGGGCATTGCTTTGCTTCTGGGGGAGCAGAGGGAGCTAATTTGGAGGCTGCCCCTTGTCTAACCCCACAAGCTTTGGTTGACCTGCAGCCACCAGCCACTAGCAGGGATGTCCTGGGGAGCTACTGGGTCGGGAGGGGGCTCAACTTGTGTGAGGGAGGGCGGGGAGGGGAGGAAGGACTGGGTGCTAGTGGGGAGCAGGGTCTCAAAGCAGAGGAAGGAGCAGCCCCGGGCCTGCATTGCTCAGGCAGTTGTTATAAATACCATCACCTCATTAATAACGATGAATATTCATGGCGCGAGGGCCCGGCCTGTGCTGGCGCTGACACCTGCTTCCTCACTTGGCTCTCTAGCAATGGGCTTCCAGGGGGTGATGGGGCTGCCAGGACTCACAGGGTGGGGGCAGGGGAGACCCTAAGAGGCAAAGCCCTGCCTGGCACCAAGGAGTCCTGAAGAGCGCTCTGGAGACTCAGCCCCTCCTGCCCGACTCCAGGTCCCTTCTCAGCGCTAAGTGCTCAGAAGTAGGGACCTGCGTCTCCTTCACCTGTTGCCTAGTTCAGTGTCAAGCACTTAGTAGGTGTTCACAACGATTTGGTATATGTAAATGAACAAAGATAAAATCCCATCTACTTCTCCAATATTTGCACAACTCAGGAGGCTTTTCACTCTGTGATCCAAGCCAGGATTAGGAGCTGAATTTGCGGAGTAGAGCCCTTCTGGTTTGGAGAGGCTTAAAGACTCAGCTGGGCTCCACTGGGCTCAGCTGGGACTTGAACTTGGGATCCAGCCTTCTAGAACATTCTGTATGCTAGAGGCGCCACTCCATGTGGTGGGTCAGAGTGTAGACTCTGCACAGATAGGGTTCACCCCTGGTCCCACCTCCCCAGGAAAGTGTCACGTGGAGACTTGTTGAACCTCTATGGGTCTCAGTCTCATAATTCCTGGGGATGTTGGGGTGGGGAAGAACCCCTTTCTCTGTCCTGAACCCTGTGTGATTCCTTCTTGTTCTGCATCCCCCAGGCTCTTTAAGGGCATCTAGTTCAGGTTTTATTTCTCCTCTGGGGAATGATATTCAGAGAGGGGCAGAAATGTGCCGCCGAAGTCACACAGCATGTTGGGGCAGGTCCAGGACAACACCTGGGTCCCTAACTGGTGCTGGTGACCAGGACAACGTGGAAAGGGCAGCTGGCACTGGACCTGGGTCTGTGCTCAGTGCCAAGTGGCTGCATTTGTCTCAAGTCCGGTTTTTATTTCTCTCTTAATGATTTCAATTTCAGGAGCAGTTTTTGTCTAAGTTTTTATTCTCTCATCTTTCACTGGGCTTTCTCTTTGGGTAATCTGGGGCTGCAGGCAGCTAAGTACGACATGTACATTCAAATGAAAAGCAATAAAATATAATTGAATGTATTTCTTTCATGTCTGAGCAGCGGATTAATCTCCCTGGCACATCCTATTTCCGCTTTGCTTCCCCCACTGTCTCACTGAGATCTCCCTCACCGCCCAGGTCTCTGGGACCTGAATGGCCCATGGTCCCTGCTCCCTGGAGCCAGAGTGACCCTGACTTGACAGCCAGAGTGGCCTGATGGCTAGATGATCTTCCAGGGCTGTGGGCAGGGACTCCAGTGTCCATCTGTGTCTGGGCTGGTGGGCAGAGGAGCTGGTCTCTCCCAGTGAAGAGCGTGGGGGGGGTATAGTGGGCAGGACCGGGTTCTTGAGGCTCCTTCACTTAGGCAGAGACCCCTGGGGACATCCCTGGGCCCCTGGAGGTGCACTGGGGAAAGGCAGGTCCTTTTCTTGCTCTAGAATGGAGGTTGGAGGTTTGTGATCATGACTTTCAGCCAGAGCTGCCATCGGGTCCCCAGTGAGTGACAGGATGGGTTGGGTGCTCTGGGGGTGACCATGAAGTGGGGGAGCAGGAGAGGGAGAGGCATCAGAGAGCTGAGAGGGAAGAGTCTATTGCCTCCGCTTACTCACTGTGTGTCCTGGGAAGTGACCCAACCTTCAGTCTCGGTTTCCCCATCTGTGATGTGGGTGTATATCCGCACAGTACACAAGGGGTTATAGGGAGGATGAGATGAAATGATGGTCCCTAGAACGTCAGTGTGGGGCCTGGTGCACAGCGGGTCCTGGATTCCCGGAGACCAGTAATATTCTTCTACCCATCCATCATTCACTCACTCATTTATCCATCCAACCCATTCAGCAGGCCTACTATGTGCCAGGCATCAGAGAAGAGAGGAAAAAAACTTCCTGTCATCTCTCGTAGTTGATGCCCTAGTAAGGCAATGGGAACAAGCTCCGGAAGAGGATGCAGTTGTGTTTCTGGGAACAGAGTCAAGCTGTCAGCAAGGGGACTCAAGGAAGGCCTCCTGGAGGAGGTGACACTTGAACTGAAGGACTTGAGTTTTAAAAGGCAGAGGCTGGGTATGGGGCATCCCAAGAGAGGGGGCAGCAGGGCAAATGACCCTCAGTGGGAGGGAGGACAGTGCATTTCCACCTGAAGGGTGCTTCCTGAGGTGGGGGTGGAGACTTGAAGGGTGGGTGGGGAGGGGCCAAGGGTGACCCCTTGGCTTTCTGGTGGAGGGCGAAGGCTCCAGTGCAGTCAGGACCTTGGAGCCAGGTTTGGGGGGTGGGGAGGTTGTGGTCACAGATGTTGTACCTTTGATCTCTCCCCTTCTCTCTTTCCCAGGTGTGGGAGATTTCATCTCCATCTCTCCCCTGCGCAAGAGCCATGCTCTCCTAAAGAGGGAGGAGGAGAAGAGACCCAGAGAGGCATGGGGTTCCCCAAGGCCACACAGTGGCTCAGGCGGTGCTGAAGCACATCCCAGAGCTGGGCCTTGCCTCTGTACAGTGGTGCCCGCACCCCTGGACATGGTAGCTGGGTCAGTCTCCTGCTCAGCCCCTACCCTGCACCCACTCACAGCTCCATCCCGAATCCATGGTTTAAGAGCTGCCGTGTGTACAGTGTAATTTTTCCAGATGCTTCAGCGAGACGTTGACAAATGGAAGCTGTCCTTCCCCAGGAGAGTTCAGATTTCCTTTTTCTCTATTATTTTTCTTTATTTTTCCCTTTGGCTGCTGGAGGCGCAGGAGAAACTGCTTCCCATAGAGCTGGGGCACCTCTCAGGGGGATTCTGCGGATTCACCCCAGGGATGGTGCCTGAGGCTGCAGAGCTCAGGGGTCCTTGCTCTATTTACCCAGTCTGGGGGTGATAAGCACCACTACAGGGGGCCCCAGAGATGGGGCAGCCTTGACAGAGAGTGAGCATCACACGCTGAACCAGGAGGTCATCCGGACTTCATATCTGTGGGACTCCCCATTCCACCCTTCATTCCATCTGGGGACAGGAGGGAGGAGGAAGAGGGGAGTGAGAAAGAGGAGCAAGTTACCAGGCTGGGGGCAGTGCTGGACTTAGCTCTTTGAGGTCTGATCCATCCTCCCTATCTCCAGTGCCTCCACTAACCCTGAGGGTGAGACTATTTTCTCCATTTCACTGATAGGGAAACTGAGACCCAGAAAAGCCAAGCAATTAAGCAATGAAATCTGGATTTGAACTTAGGTCCTGATTCTTTTCCAAAGATCCCACTTTTTCCCCGGAAGACTAAAGCTGCTCTGAAGTGAGCACTGACCTTATGACGTGAGCCAAGCTCTTCCCATGCTGCATCTCAGCCACCCTAGGCAGGGTGGCAGCCGGAGGCCAGGGGGGCATCCAGGTCCCCAGCATGCCTGCCCCGTACCTGTGGGCAGGTGACACTGGCTGTGTCATGCAGGATCATCCATGCCCTAGCCCACCCCATGCCAGGCTCTCAGAGCCAGGATAGCCCAGGCCTCTCTCCTGCCTCGTGGTGCCCAGACAACTGAAAAATGAAGAAGTGCGAAGGCAGAGCCACAGACACTAGGCCGTGACTTAAATAACGACATTTTACAAATGAGCTCCTTGATCGATAAATCCGTAGTGTGTGCTGACTCTGGTTCCCTGGGTAGGCATAAGAAAACACCACATTCCTTCCACACTCTGGGCCAAGCGAATGGGAAGCATGGAAGCTTCCTGCCTGGCCTATACCTATGCCCGCCGCTCTCAGAAACAATGCCAGGCTTGGGGAGCCTTGAAGAATGTGATACACCACAGAAGTGCACACATACACACATGCACGCACGTGTACATGTACACAGGCACACAGAGACACACACATGAATGTACACATACACACATACGTGTATGCATACAGACACATGGGAAACACACGTGCAGATGCACATACACATGTGTGCACACACGTGCACACACACCTGGTGGGAAGCTGGGATTCTGCTACTTTGCAGACATTTGCTGTTTTTAGAGAGGGAGCCCCGCTATGTGCCATTCTTGTGGTTTCTGAAGAGATGGGGGAAGTGCTGTGCTGGGGGAGGGGAGAGAGGCTGACCCCGTGTGGTATGTGGTCACTTCTCTGTAAGCCACTGCACAGCAGCGGACCTGGAGCCTCTCCCAGGGCCTGCTGTGAGTGGAGTGAGGTCCTGCTGCGTCACATCTGAGCTTGCTGAACCTGCACTTCCCATGGGAGGTAGAGGCCATCAAGCCCTTTGTCTTCTCAGACAGGGAACAGAGGCATTTGACTAAGATCTGTTTAAAGGTATTTTTACAGGAGGACTAGTGGCTTCTATTTTCTGCTTCTGGGACTCCAGAGCCGGGGGGGGCTGGGCCAGGGGGACTGGGCTCTGCTCCACACTGCGCTGGCCATGTTGCCCTGCGACCCCTCGCAGGGCCTCTCTGTGCTCCTGAAGTGTGAGGTATCCTGGGAAAAGAACAAGTCACCAGCTCTGCCAGCCCTTCCCCAGCTAACCTGCAATTATGTCAAACCATTAACAGAGTTCTCAGGGGAGAATGAGTCTTACTTCATGCCTTGATCTTATTTGCTGGAAAAATGAATTCTGTCAAATCTCCTGAAGCCGACTGTCAAAGGAAGGCATTTTGGGGGAGACAGATCTCTTACTCTGATGGCAAAATTCACTTGAGTTGATTCTCTAATCTAGCCTGCCTGCAAAACCTGGAGCTGAGGTTTCAAAGCCTGTTCACCCTAATGGTTTCTGCCCACTTCCCTGCTGCCTCCTCTCCAGGTGCCCATCCTCCGTCTCTTATAAAATAACACGGCGAGGACCGCAGCTGGAGGGATGATGGCCATTTGGTTTCTCACAGCAATTTTTGAGAGAGAAAATGACAGAGCACAAAGCCTTGTCTCTCAGGGTCTGTCAGGGAGGGGGGAGGCAGTGGTGGCTAAAGGCTCCCTGGGCTGTGGTCCACTGGTGGGGCTCAGGGGTGGAGCTGGGGGAAAGGAGGAACAGCCCTAGGGCAGGTGGGGTCTGTGCCAGCAGAGTGGAGGTGCCCTGTTCCATAAGAGGCCCTGCTTCCTCTTATGGAATCCCCTTCTCCACTCTGCACACACTGCCCCTCCTGCCCCTCAGCCCCCAGCTCCATGTTACTACAAGAGTTGAAAAGCACTTTTAATGTACTCTTTCCTTCAGGCCAGGTGTGGTGGCATGTGCCTTTAATCCCAGTCTAGGTGGGAGGCTGAGACTAGGAATCACTTGAGTCCATGGGTTCGAGACCCACCTGGGGCAACATAGCGACGAAACCTAGTTTCAAAAAATAGCTGGGTGTGGCGGCGTGTGCCTGTAATACCAGCTACCTACGAGACTGAGGCTGGGATTGCTTGAGTCTATGGTACCCTGGGCAACGCGAGTCTGCAATCCCCCGGGCAATTGAGACCTAGTCTAAAAAAAAAAAAAAAAAACTACTTTCTAATGTATTCCTTCCTTCAGCTATTCATGTTATTTATTGCAAGACAACTGGGGTTCACCCTGGGCTGTGATCCACGTAGAACCCTGAGATCCAGAGACTTATTGGACACACCATTCACCTCCAGAAGTCCAAGGTCTGAAATGAGAGTAAAAGTATAGGCAAACAGCTGCGACCTTGTGTGTTGAGGGTCACATGGGAGGTTGTGAAGGTGATGTGAATGAGGACATGTAAAGTGTTCCCAGCACACGTAGGAAGTGTTCCCGTGTGTGATGGGTCCTCCTGCCGCTGTTACCCAGCACAGTCGCAGACGAGGCATGTGGGTCTATGCTACAGGGGGGTCACCCTGCAATAGCTGACAGCTCTTAACAGCCCCTTGAGCCTAGTGCTGCCATCATTTAGATGTGCGGGGTATCCAGTAACAGGAAGTGCAACCACTGAGACATGTAATAGTCCAGTGCATGAAGACCTCTGGAGCGAGCGGCCCCTGGGCTCTTCAGAGCTTTAGCAGTGCCCACAAAGCCCCAGGGTCTTTCTCTCCTAGTCACCATCCTCAGCTATATTGGCATTTTCCTTCAGCTCCCTGCCTCATGATCATAAGATGGCTGCCTCAGCCCCAAACATCAGCTTCATGCCACAGCATTCAAGTCGAGGAGAAGGGAGTGGAGCAAGGCAGAAAAGGCATATTTCCCAGAGCATTCTCTCTCCAGCAATTTCCCCTCATACCTCAATGGGGGTGCATGTTCCCTTCTAAAATAGTCTCTGGATTAGAGGGGTGCTAGGCTAGGCTTCACCCCAGGCCTTGGGGATCCTCATATTTGAGTCGGTTGCTGCTGGGTGGACAGCTCTGTGTGTCCACCACTTCTGTTTGTGACTGAGTGTCCAGCAGAGCAGGGTCTGGGTGGGGTGGTGGGGGCCTGGGGAGATTTGCCCGCTGTCCTCCCAGCTGCCCCTCCTCCTAGGACGATGCACGGACACGCTCCATGTCATCTGTGTCGGGACACGCAGACATCAGGCTGGTGTCGCTGTGTCCTGGTCATGAGTTGGTGACGTGCATTCTTGGGGAAACAATCTACGCTTATGCAGAGCAGAAGCCTATGCTAATCAGGGGTAATTACACTCTGTATTTATAGTTTATCAAAATATGCAAAACCACTCCTGACCATTACGCACCTCCGGGTGGGCACATCGCAGTTTAGCAACCACTCGAAGGACTCCTGGCACACCATGGCGACAGCATGGGCACCACATAAAACTGATGTGTGTGTGTCGGGGGGGCTGACTGTGGGATCTGTAGGCTCCTCGTTCACACCAAGCCACCTTTTCCAGTCTTCCCAGCTTCCCAGAGAGGCCTTGTTGGGATGGACTAGGAGAGAACCTGAAGATTCCAGAGAGTGACCGTCCCTTTTCCAGATGGGGAAACTGAGACCCATTCACCCCTCACTCTCTCTCTGTAGTTTGCTGAGTGCCTACTCTGTGCCAGGCTATGTTCTAGGCACAGGACTCAGCAGTGTTCCGGTGTAGGAGGCAGGCAATGCCAGGTGACTATCAACACTGAGAAGAGGTGGTCACAGGGTGAAGGAAACTGTCTTAGGAGTCTGGGAAACAGGCAATGTGGAGCATGGAAGGCAGGGGGAAGGCAGAGCGGGGCTGTGCTGGCCTCTGCGAAGACCTGCCCTCCCCTCACAGATTCAGCATTCGTGAAGTCACCTTCACGCCCCAGTGCTGAGGGGGAGGGGAAGGGTGAGGAGCAAGGGTGGACCCATGTCCTCGAGGACAGAGGGGCTTCGATAAATAGTGGCAGCCGTGGGGTCAGGAAAGTCTGCTCCAGGGTGGTCCTCAGAGAGGTATTAGAAGACGCCCTCATCTGCCTTGTACTCCTCCTAAGATTCCTGCCCTCAGGTTGTGTGAGAACCCAGGACCCTGTGGGCTCTTGGTGGGGTGTACAGAGCTGAAGGGAAGCCAGGAGCTCGGGGGGTCTCTGTGGCTGAATGGAGAGCTAAAGAATGAGCCTGGAAGGGGGTGGGACCATCCTTGTGGGCAGAGTGAGGGCCATGGAGAGGGAGGGGCTCCGTGGCTTGGAAATGCTGAGGTGTGCTGGGTGAGGAAGGGGTGCTCTTTGGAGGGTGGAGAGAGGATGGGAGGAGGAGCTGCCTTGGGGAGGAGTAGGGAGTGCAGTGGTGCTGGGGACAAAGGAGGAGAGGAGGGAAAGTAGGGTTGGGGTGAAGCTCTGTTCTCACTGGAATAGAATGTACAATGTGGGCCCCAGGGGCATCCATTGGCATCACGTGGGAGCTCCCTTCCCTGAAGCTTAGGGTGCTGGGGCTAGGTCATTGTAACCCCCCAGGTTCTGCAGCTAGCATGCACAGGCCTGGAACTGCCCTGAAGAACAGGCCCCGATTTCCCAACCCTGTCCTGCTCTGAGACGCCCAAAAGCTCCCAGCAGACTGGAGAAAGCCCACTCCTTTTTGGCTATGTTAACTCTTAGGGCCCAGGACTGCTCTCACTTCACTCCCACCACCCATTTCCCACCCCCCGCCCAGAACAGATCCTGCAGAACAGGATCCATCAAGAGGAAACAGAG
>PVHY01005540.1:15947-82357 GCA_004024945.1 Uropsilus gracilis
ACCCTGTCCTGCTCTGAGACGCCCAAAAGCTCCCAGCAGACTGGAGAAAGCCCACTCCTTTTTGGCTATGTTAACTCTTAGGGCCCAGGACTGCTCTCACTTCACTCCCACCACCCATTTCCCACCCCCCGCCCAGAACAGATCCTGCAGAACAGGATCCATCAAGAGGAAACAGAGTCTCAGTCTCAAGACTCCCGTGCCAGGCATGTGCCAGCTCACCAAGCACTCACAGTGATCCCCGAGGCAGGGACCCCACTGCCCACATCCCCATGCCCCACATCACAGCTGGGAAACAGGCTCCAGGGGCTCAGCCCCTCATCTGAGGGCACAAAGGTTGGGGCTTGGCCCTTAGCTTCATTCTCTGTGTGCTTACACATCAGCTGACAACTTGCCCGCGGTGCTAAGTGGAGGCTGGTCTGGGTGCCAAGGACACTGCCCCCGCTGACCAGCTACTGTGGTGCAGCTCTGCAGCCTTGAGGGATTCCATCAAGTAGATAGCACCCAGAGTGCTCCAGGAGACCCACCCTAACACGTGAGGGGCTCCCTGAGGTGCATCCCTGAGGTGCATCCACAGCCGTTGGCTATGAGGAGGTGCGGGCATGGGGCTCCATCACACCTTAGGTGCCCCGACTTCAGTAGGAAGCATCCTGGTCCCCACTTTTCAGACGAGGTCCCCTAGGTCCTCAGGCCAGAGCTGGTACTACAGCTCGGCTCCCCTTTGGCACATCTCACACCACCTGCCCCTCGCTGGGCCCCAGAGGCTGCTGCTGTGGCCAAGGTCTGGTGATTCAGGGTCCAAGATGCCAGAGTTGAGGTTCTCAGAGTCCAGGAGTATCCTGTCCTCACAGCCAACGGGGCTGTAACCTGACGCCGTGACCTTGCCGGTCAGCTCTGCCTTGATGTCTGTGAGGGTTCCATGGTGGACCCCAGTTCCACAGGCTCACAGGCTCTGAGGAGACTGGGGTGACCAGAGCTTTCAGAGAGTTGCCCCAGACTCAGCCAGTGCCCCTCAGGAGTCCCACCTCCCTTTGACTGGCTTCCAGAACTTCCTCAGCAGCTCCCGTGCCCAGGGCCCACTCAGGCTTTCAGAATTTATGGCTGTCACATAATGTTATTACGTGTGACAGGGACAATTAGAACAATTACCCTGGGCCATAAACTTCCTCAGGGATTTATGGCCCAGAGTGAGCTTCTGTTGTTGAGGTGGCCACCACCCTGGCTGTGCCTGACAGCCCCCACCAGGTGACAGCGTTGGCCACAGTCACAAAGTGACGCTGCCCTGTCACCTGCAAGAACCCATCCAGATGTTGGCCACTTGGGTTCCAGGCTCACCCCTCCTTTCCCTTCTCTGAACCCCTTGCTCTGCCCCCTCCCCCACTTAGAACAGCAGCTTCCCATTTATTCTGGGAACTCTCTTCTGTAGGAAAAATTCTAATTCCACGGCCTGAAGGAGGAGGCTCAGGGTCTGTTAAGAGCTCTTGGTGGAGTGGCAGTGTGGACTAATGGTTAAAGCGCAGACTTGGGCTAATTCTAATCTTTGGTCTGGTCTCTGTCACTTCTTTGCTGTGAGATCACGGGAAAGTTACCCTCTCTGCACCTTCTCTGAGTCTCATTAGTTTTTGCCTCTGTAGAAGGGGCACCATAATACTAGCTACATCCTGTTGTAAGGCTCTGATGCAATAAAGCACTTAAAGGTCTATTTCTGTGGTGACAGCACTTAGGGGTGGGACTGTAGACAAACCCACAGCTCACAGTCTCTGCTGTACAGGGTGTTGTAGGGACTCCACACCCCAAGGACTATTAAATGCCTGGTACCCGGGAGGCCTTAGTGCAGGAAAACTGTCATTGTTACTAGTACTACTGTTATTCTATTGGCATATTATTCAGCTTGCAGACAAATGTCCCTGTCTTGTCCCTGCACAAGGTCCAGGCATAGTAAAGGTGACAGTCAACAGAGAAGGAAGAACAGGGACTTGGGAGCAGACTGCTCAGGCTCAAGGCTCATCTCCATTTCTGAACCGTGTGATCTTGAACAAGTTTCTAAACCTCTCTGAGCTTCAATATCATCATCTGTAAAAGGGGCAGGGAGAACAAAGCTACTCCTTCATAAGCTTGTTGACAGAATTAAGTCAATCAATGCATAGAAGATGCCCAGCATGGTGCCAGGCACACAGTACCAACTCTTCTTTGCCCAGGCCCTGAGGGAGTGTTGGGCTCTGAAGATTTCCCTTTCAGCCACCTCTGCACTTTGAATGAGAAACTGAGGCCAAGAGACACTAAATTAAACGTTTGAGAACAAGACAGTGTATGACTGTGTTAAATTATGCAGAGCAGACAATTAGAGAACAAAATTATCTATAATAAAGGGCTAATTGAGCGGGACAGATGCCAAGTGCACCGGGAACCAGAGCCGGGCTGCAGCCGGGACAGGGAGCTTCCGCCAGGCCAGGAGTTGCTGTGAATAATACCGAGTTTTCTTTCCATCGAGGCAATAATGTCCATTTACTATAAAACACTTGGAATGTGCAAGATGTAAATAAAACATTGGTGTCTCACCTCCAAAGATAGTAGCTGATGTCTTCGTTTAATCCTTTTCCATTTATATCCAAGCACTTGGATGTTCATAGCTCATCTCCCATCGGTGTGACTATGTTCTGACCAGTTCTTACTCATTTCATTGGTGGAAGGAATCCCCCACCCTGAATTGGATGAAATGGCTTCCCTCCCCTCCCCACTCCCACCCAACATGAGACCAGCATCCATTGTTCCTGGCGCAGGGTACGGGCATAGTAAAGGTGACGCTCAACAGAGCAGGAAGAGCAGGGAGCCGGGAGCATCCAGGCTCCCACTTTTCAGACTAGGTCCCCTAGTTCCTCAGGTCAGAGCTGATACTACAACTTGGCTCTCTTCTTAGTGCATCTCATACCACCCACACCTCTCTGGGTCCCAGAGGTTGCTACCAAGGCCTGGTGATTCAAGGTCCAAGATGCCAGAGTCAGGCTCAATGCTCTGTTTCACTTCTGAGCTGTGTGATCTTGAACGAGTTTCTAAACCTCTCTGAACTTCAATATCCATTATACACCCTCCAAGTGCTGCCTGCTGGGTGGGCTGATGGAGCCGGAGTGACCAGCAGGGCTTAGGACGTAGGCTATGTAGTGATCAGAAGGTGAGATGCCCAGCCTGGCTCCCAGGGGAGGATGTACTTGTTTGAGTCATTTCACCCTGGCAGGCCACAGAGTCTCTGCAGGTGGGGACGATGGAGCACTAGATGGGGGAAAATCCCTGGGCATCAGTAAATCTGACCCCAAAATGAACTGGGTGGAGAGGGGGAGCTTGTAGAGCAAGCATCCCAGGCTGGTTCTAGCAACCAAGGAAGAATGTTGAAGCTGTTGGTGGCTTTTACAGTTTCAAAGCTCTCAGGGAACCAGGCACACAGGTAGGCTAGGCAGGGAGGCTGGGCCAGTTGTAGGGTAAGCAGACAGGTTAGGCAGCAGGGCCAGGGGGGCTGGGAGGCAGGCGAGCCCCCCAGGCCCCCAGGAATCTCCACACTCTTCTCTGGGCTCTTCTCTTTTTGTTCTTCTTGTGCTCTCTTCCCAAAGGGGTGATGCTGCCCTTTCATCCTCTTCTCCCAGGCCCAGGTATGACTACTCATGCCTGTGCACACCCACTGGGACAGGTATGCACAATCACCTGGGGGCCCACTATACCACAGGTGCTGGTTATAGAGACTAATGGCATTAGAGTTAAAGCCCCCAAAACTCACTCTACAGAGCTTCCATAATCCAGTGAGTCTGGGGATTTGGGGAGCCCTCCTCATTCGCAGGGGGGTGAATGTGGTCCAGATGGTCCTATCCTCCCAAACTTGAGCTCTGTCCATAGTACCACTTGCCCCAGGGTCTCAGGGGACCACTCCATGCAGAACCGACCCCTCTAGCTCCCAGGCCACACGGCAAACTTTCCCTCGATGACATTGATTACCTCAGAGGTTAATTCGTAAGGAGGCGGTGGGGGGAAAACCTGTGATTTAACTAGAGATTATTAAGATCATGCCGGGGGTTGGCTCCATAATAGGTAATTATCTGTGACCTAATTGTGAAAACAATAGGATCGATTCCATTCGGCTCTGGCTCTTTCCACTGAACCCAGTGTTTGTCCCAAGGAGCTGCCCACACGGAAACATCATCGATATTTGCTTAATGATGTTCTTAGAAAATCCAAACTGAAGTCACTGGAGGAGCTGCCTGGAGCGGTATTATTGATTTGCCACACCCTTGGCCCTGGAGCCTGAGGGGAGATGCTTTCAGGAGCAGTTTGTGGTCCTATGGCCCTCATTTCCTATGGTCCTCATCTCCCCTCCAGACAGGACACAGGGGACCTTTGTCCAGCTTGGCTTTTCTACAGTTACTCTCCTGCTTCCTTCTCACTTTCACACCCACTCCTTCCTCATTTATTCACTGCTCCGTCTTCCCCTGCAGGTATTCACAGTTTCAGTCAGGGTCCCTTCATGCCCTGGCTTGGCCGTTCCTACTTCCACGCCGTGTCCTCCACCCACCTCCCCTCCTGTCCCACCTGCAGGCTCAGCTCCTCACCCACGTCATGGAGTCTCTCACCAGTTCACTCACTCATTCTGGAATGTGCTCACCCAGTGCCTCAATCGGGCACTTACTCGTTATCCTTTGGTTCATTTCTTTCTCAGTGGTTCATGTATTCTCTAATTCATTCACTGCACATCACTTGGCAAAATGAACCTTTTGGTTTGAGCACTGTGGGTGGTCAGGGGTCTGTCTAGAGTGACTCCTCCCCCTTCTACCCCTCAGCATCTTCTGGGCATATCAGTAAAAAGAGCTTTGTCTTCCATAGACAGACTTTGCATCCTGGTGTAAAGTCACACACACACACACACACACACACACACACACAGTATGTGTGTTCAGCTCAAAGAGCTCCTGACACCTGTCCCACCTGGGACCTGGGATGAACACCCTCCCCAGTCCCCCGGTACCATCTCTGCTTCTCACTTATTAGTGTCTCAAATTTAGGTCTCCATTTGGCAAGACATAGGACAAAGATTCAATGTATGTGGCTGAGCTGGGAGGTTAAGGAGACACACAAACAGTGGAGAGTGAGATAGGGAGGGGAGAGCTCCAGGGGAGGCTGTTACCCTGGGGGTGACAGGAGAAGCAGGAAGCCAGGAACATGTGGCTGGTGGCCGGCTGAATGCTAGACTCCAACTACCTCATGGCTGAAGGACTCTTCCCAAGTCAGGGCCATTGGTGCCAGGCAGTTCATTTCTGCCACCTGGGGGCTTGATGATCACAGGATCCAGCCCCACCCTCAGCACACACACTCCAGGCAAAGAAAGGCAGGGCTGGTGGCTGCAGGTTGGCTATGGTCAAGAGTGAAAAGGCAGGACTTTAAACAGGGCCAGACCACCAGGGTCAGCCCTCCTGCCTCCTCTCCACTCTGCTCATCCACTGTCCTCTCTTGGAATCATTATCAAGTTTGACTCAGAAAGATCTTCAGACACCACCCTCAGACACCAATGGGTCTATTCACACATTAGGGAAACTGAGGCCAGAGATGAGAAACCTAGGTTCCAGATGACCCGGTGGGTTCTGAGCAAGCCCACCTCCCACTCCCTCCCACTCAGGAGTCCAGCCCAGCTCAGGTCCTTGTTCAAATGTGTCTCCCCCCTCTTTACTCAGTGGGGGTGATGTCTGACCTTGCCTCTGAATTCTCTGCCAGGGAGAACAAAGCCAGCAATCATGAAAGCTGCCTTTGAAGAGAAGTAGATTTGCCTGGGGCTGTCTTTGCTTTTTAGCGACCCCCCCCTCCCTGACACCCACACTTAAAAGCCATATTTGCTGAGCCCAAGTGACTGTCAGTTTCATTCCCCAAGAAAAGCTTGTGATCACTCGCCTGGACAGAGCAGGCTATCGACGACGTAATTCCCTCCAGTTAGAATCCCATCTGGAGGCTGCAGCAGAGGCCAGGGCATGACCCAGGAGGATGCACGTCACCATGTCACTGCTGACGTACTCTGATGCCTGAACTGACTTCATTAACACACAGAGAGGAACATCCTGTTCAACATATCCCCCTGTGACCCATGAAAGCTCAGTGTTTACCTCTCACCTAACCCTGCCACTGCGAAGCTTCCTTGTTGAAACCAGCATCCCAAAGTGGAAGTCCATCCTCAAACTCATCCTTTGTTCTTTCTACCCATAGCTTAGCTAGGAATCAATCCTAACCATTTTGTTGTTTTTGTTTTTCTGATGAAATTAGACAACGTAAGGTCCCCTTTGTTCCAATACTGGGATGAACTTGTTTTCCCCAAGCAATTCTGCCTCTCCAGATAAAGCAACCCAGGTCAAATCCTGGTCCATGTATGCCCACACATGCCCACAAGTGCCAGAGATCTGACCACTAGCCCATAAAAGACATTGTCAAGGGTCTCTGGCCACCTCTGCAGTCCCCCGTCCCTCACTTTCCCCAATGACCCCCCACCCCACCAAGTCCACATTCCTGCACCCCCAGAATATGGAATTCAACTGCTGTTCTCCTGACTCCACTTTCCAAAATATGATAGTAGCCCCTTCCCCTGGCCATTCGGGAAGCAGACAGGACACTTGAGGATGATCTTTCCTGCTGAGTCAGCTCCATCTTATTTTTAAAAATTTTTATTATTATCAATTTTATTTTACATCATCTACCCCAGGGTTCTCCCACTACCTTATCACCTGTGAACCATCATCTTAATCTCTTGTGCTCTTCCCAACCCCTCCCCCTCTCATGCTCTATGCTTCAATCCGCTGAAAGTTAGCTTTAAGTTTTTCTTGTCCATTTGTTTGTTTTCCCTTTACCCCTTATATAAGTGAGACCATAAGCATTTCTCTTTTTTTTCTGACTTGTTTCTGCTAACATGATTCCTTCTAGCTCCATCCATGTTGCCACAAATGATGTAAGTTTTTGTCCTTTTTGATTGATGTATAATATTCCATTATACACCACAACTTTGTGAACCAGTCATCTGTTTTGGGGCATTTGGGTTGCTTCCATATCCTTACTATTGTGAATAGTAATAAACATCTGTAATATATTGTAATAAACATCCAAGCACAGGTGTCTTGAAGATGCTATTTCCTGCAGAGCCAACTCCATTTTAAAGTCCTTTTCTTTTAAGAAACCCTGGTGGCATATTTTCAGTATATATGAGCATCCAGTAATGGGTCTTTGGTTTCTTGGTAATATTACTCCTTGCATAGGAACCCTTGTGCACAGGGATCCCTTCTACCACTCGTGATCATCACATGTTCTTTGATCATCACATGTTCTTTGAAGCCTGAGAGTTCATCTTTTCCATTTCACTGGACAAAGGAGCTGGGACCAGGGACGAGGCCAGGCAGCTGTGAGTTTCCATTTCAGACCCCTCAGCTCCACCTAATCATCTCATTCTAGCTACCATCTCCTGAGGGCCTACTGGGTGCCAGGATCTGTGCACATGCTTTTTTAAAATATGCTTTACAACGCTGCAGAGTAAAAGCTCATTCACGCTCCCACCACCATCCACCTGGTTTCTCACTGAAACTTCCCAGCTGGCCTCTGACTCCACAGCTCAGCCTGTCTGTTAAGCTACACTCCCAGGGTCTTTGACATAGAAAACAGGCTGGTCTTGCTCTCAGTTTGAAGTCTGGTCACTGAGCAAGCAGGATGGTGCAGAGAAGGTGCTTAGTCTCTCTCTGTTCTCAGTTGGGGGGGTCGAGGGTTGCAGGCAGTGAACTGGCATAGCTTGTCAGCTCACCCCTGGAGGAAGGACAACACATGCTGGCTGGCATCTCACAGATGGCAGTGGCTTTCAGTGCCCATGATGCAGGGGAATTCACAGCCAAGTCCTCAAAGGACATAGGCATTAGGATCATCCTAGACCCTGGGACCAGGAGTTGTGCTCCCGAGCTCACCCACTAGAATTCTGGGACCTGGGCAACTTCTCCCTCTTGAGTGCTTGTGATTCCTTGCATAGCAAAAAGTTCATCATTTGTTCAGCATCATTCATTCAATCAATACAGAATGTCCACCAGCTAGCATGGTGAGCCCCACAGACGGGGGTCAACAGGAGCCCCTGCTTGTCCACTGAGGCTGCAGTCTCTGTTCCTGAGCCCCAACTGCTCAATTCCTGGGTCCTCTCCCTGCCCCCTTCCACCGTCACAGACTGAGGTCCTGAGTCTCATCTCCTGGGATCTGGCTGCGCAGGGAGCACCTGGATGACACGTCACCAAGCCAAGCAGGGATCATCTTCCTCTTCCTTCCCCTGAATCATGAGCAGCTTTATGCAAATTACTTTAAGTGCAGCCCAGGACTAAAGAAGTTAAAGAAGCCGGTTGGATTCATTTTCTTAGTCAGCTTGTTCAAGTCTAGGATTAATCTACTCATCAGCTTAGCTCATCAGGAGCAAACATGCTTCTTCAGGAGTTTTCTAACTGAAAATAGATGCCTCATTAAGTTAAACATATTAACCTGAGCACAGTATCGATGTCAGACAGACTAATGAATGTCATTACGGGGGACGCGCAGGCGTCCTCGGAGGGACCGGCTGGCCATCAGGAATTCTATGCAAAGGCGCTCAGCTCACATCCCAGCGTCTGATGGATACGGAGCCACAGAGGGAGGAGGGAGACTGGTAAGGTGCTCCCTTAGGAGTGGTGGAGCGGCCTCGGGTCCAGCAGGGGGCTCTGATTAATTCTGCATTTGAATATTGTCAGGGACATGTGACCAGAGAGATGCTACAATGGACTCGCTGCTGGATGCAGGGGAGAAGGCTGCCTTAGTCTCTGGCAGGAGGGTCAGCATTCGTGGTCTTGAACCCACCGGACTCTAATCCTGGATCTGCTTGTCATAGCAGATGATGTTGGTTCTAGCTGATCTTTCCCAAAGGAGCACTGTTCCAGGCCCTTTCAAGGGCTTTTATGCTCATGTGAGACTCTAGGGAGACAGGGGGGGGGGGGTTGGCCTAGCATCACAGATGGGGAAACTGAGGCTGAGGAGTAAGCAGCTTGTGCAAGGTCACCAGTGTGGGGGCAGTGGACCTGAGCTTTAGTCTCAGGCTGGGTAATCCCAGCAGAGGTTTCCTCTCCCAGCACCCCCTGCAGGGACCACCCTTCTTGGCACCTGTCCTCAAGGTCCTCTGGCTCACTCCTGGGGGACCCAGATACCATCACCACTGCCCTGGGAGAGCTCTCTCCAGGGCCACACCAGGCACACGGGGTGTGAAGTAAGTCACACAACTCAGTAGTCACAGTCTGTGGTTGAAGGATGTCCCAGGAACACTGTTGCCCAGAGCCTGGGTCAAGTTCATGATCTGAGTGACTGAAAGTTCTGACACAGCAGGTGTCGGGGACCCAGGGTTCCTACTGAGTGCCAGTCCGTCCACTGGAACTGGTGAAAAGCAGCTTCCTGCATCCAGCTAGGCCCCGCATCCCACACTCAGTCCTTGGGGGGCTCGCAAATGCCTGGCCAATGGAGAGATAACCTTGCTACGGTCTTCCAAATGGGGAGCTCACAGTCATGTGGAGAGCTGATACCAGAGAGTCCAGGCCCAGAATGGGGGGGGGAGGGTGGGCAGGGGTGGAGAGGCAAGGAAGAGCAGAAAGGCTCTGGGGACAGGTGGAACCACTGCGAATGGCAAGATTCTGGGAGCACATGGAAGTTGTCTGGGCTCAGGTTCTAGATAAAGGTCAAGTAACACAGATTTACAGCCATATTAACTCAACCTCTCTGCTTCTTCCACCATTGAATTCCTTGTGAGGGAAGGATATATCCTGGGCAAACAGCATGATGAAGATCTCCTTTGATTATGAAAGAACCACCCCAGCGTAGGCCAGGCATGGTGGCGCATGCCTGTAGGTGGCAACCTAGGAAGCCACGGCTGGGACCAGGTCCTGCCAGGGCCACATAGTGAGACGTAGTCCCCAAAAAATAGCTGGGCATGGTGGCACGCACCTGTAATTCCAGCTATCTGGGAAGCTGAGGCTGGTGATTGCTTGAGTCTGTGGTACCCCGGGTAACGTGAGCCTGTGGTTCCACGGGCAAAAATAGCGAGACCTCGTCTCAAAAAAAAGAAAAAAAGAACCATCCCAGCGACATGATTGCTAGGTCTCAGGTGAGGGAGGTGAGTCCAGATCTGCTGAATGACCCAGCTCAGGATGCTGGCTTCAACCTGGGGAGCCATGGGGTCATGGTCATGGGGAGCCATGACCCTTGGAGGGCCATGCTGTTCCACTGTCCTGGAGCTCTCTCATCAAAAGTTCCTCCATCCCTACAGATGACAGACAGACAGACAGACGACATCTGGAAAGGCCTGCTGGAGACCTGGCTCCTCCTTGATTTGCTCTAAGGCAGGATGGGTCTGGCGCCAGGACTCCCCTGCTAGGCCTGTGAGCAGGCAGACCTGTGGCAGCCAGCACCACTGAGGTAACTGGTGCAGCCTCCTCTGATTCAGGTCTGGATAGCCCACCTTGCTGAGGGATCGAGTTCCCTCACCATCATAAGTCTTGCTCTCTCTTGATGGAGGCTCTGAGCTGGACTGGGCTGGCCTGGGCTGGGGATGCAACTTAACTGCTGTCAACATAGCACTTAATCCCAATGTTGTCACTTCTGCAGTTAGTAGTCCTTCTTTTTTAAGTTGCAGCTGCCCCCTGAGTTCTTCCATGGTGAACTGCCAGTATAAGAGGTGTGAGGAGACTCAGGCTTCTCGAAGGATGTGTGACAGGTAGTGCTGCAGGCACAGGGTGGTGGAGCCCGATGGAGAGCATCTGGAAGACAGGAGATGGGTTCAGGGTCTCCTATACCAGGAGGCTGCCACCCAATAGGAAGGAACCTCCTCGATGTGGCTTGAGGGCCTTGTTAACAGTCAGCATCCCCAAACAATGGCTACCTTAAGAGGTGGGGAGCCTGTAGGATAAATGAAGTGGTCACACTTTTTCTGCCATTAGCCTCTATGACCTGCACCTGTGGTGTTGCACCCTCCCCATGATTGTGCATGCCTGGGCCAGTGGGTGTGTGCATGTGTGAGTGGGCTCCCCTGAACCAGGGAAGAGAGAATTAAAGGGCTGCATCAGCCTGGGGAGGGGAGCAGACAAGAAGAACATGAAGGTAACTCCAAAAAGAGAGAAGGCCAGAGAGAGAGTATGTCAAGATTCCTGGGAGGCTGAGGGACTCACCTACCTCCCAGCCTTCCTACCCTTGCTGCTTGCTTGCCATACAGTTGGCCCAGCCTTCCTGCCTGATGTTAACTGTGTGCCTGATTCCCTGAGAGCATTTAAGCTTATAAAACCCACCGAGGGCTCTGACATTCTTTAGCTGCTAGGACCTGTGATGAACCTATCCAGACTGGGGTGGTTGTACTACAAATCTCCTGTCTGGTGATATCAGGTGCAAATGGTGCAGAAGCCTCCAAACCAAGAAGCCAAAGGAAAAAAGTGGCACTTTTAAAATGCGGCTTCTACCACCCAGATTCTTTCAGGTTCTTCCCACCCACTCAAGTAGTTGCCAGAGTCAACACAATTTAATCAACAGGGCTTTTATTAACAAGGAAAATTAATGAAGAAAAAAAATTCCTCAATGCCACACATGGCCAGTTATTTTACCCCAATTACCATTTAGTCCAAAAGTCCCCAACACATGTCCAAGGTAATGTCTTTTTCCAAACCTGAGGCTGGCACTTTGCAAAATCTGGTCTTTCTCTTGAGTCTTCTCTTGGCATCTCTCTTCAGCATTCTGAGATGCTCAACTTCTCCAGGGTTCTTTCAACTTTTTCCAACAAGTACTGATCCAAAATCAGCTTTCCAAATCCATGAATTTCTCCAGGTACCAGCTTTTCGCACCACCTTGCTGCAGCATGATGCATTTCATTTACCAGACCTGCCTTCAGTGGCATCTGGGCGTATTCACTGGGCCTACCCTCAGCAGCCCCCCGTAACCACTGGCCTGCCACTCCAGCATCTGACTCTACACTGGATACTTCTCTGCCAGTCACTATCGCACCATGTGGCTCCTCACCACCACCAGCTTACTCTTCCAGTGGGCTTCTGCCCAGCCCAGCCACTCTGGCTCCTTTTTACTGGTTACTATTCTCGTATCTCCCACACCTCTCTCTGGACCACTTCTGGCCTCCTCTTTTTTTGCACCCTTTTCATGCTTCTCATTTCTTCTTGTGGGTCTTTCTCTCAGACTCACCCGCCAGGACAGTAAGTACTCAATACAATTTTCAACCATGTCATTACCAGAGACCCCAACTGCCCATCCAGCCAAGTAACCCCATATCACTGGGATGGTGACAGCTTCAGTGAGAGGTTCACTTGTTGAAAGGTGTGGCATGAACACGATTAGGTCTGCATGGAAGCACAGCCTTTGTGTTTCAAGGAGACATGACTTACCTCTCTGAGTCTTAATTTCCTCTTCTCTGTTATGGGGATACTAATGCTGTTTGCCATGCCATTGCATTGTTGGGCTATCATGTCATACATGTAAAGCACTTAGCACTGGCTCAGATGTAGAGTAAATAAATTAGCTGCTGAGGCTGGGAGCTGACCTCATTTCAACATCAATTTTATTTTGATCGAGGGTGTTCTGGTGTTACAGGAAGCCTTGGGCCTTCTCTTTTCCAGCACTCGGGGTCTTTGGGAATTATCCCTTTTAGTGGATGTTCTAGAATTAGGGAATTATTGCTCCCTCTTCTTTCTCCCTTGCCTTGTGGCCTCTAGAAATTGTCTCTGCTGGCTGAGAGTTCCAGGCCCTCTTTCCTGAGGGACTGTGGTGTTGAAGTGGCATTTCAGGATCCCTGATACCCTCTGCCTCTGTGCATGTGAGGGTGTATGATGCCCAGACTGGAAGGGTGCTGTAGGAGTCAGAGACTGCACCCCAACACTGTCACTGAGTTTGGGGAAGAGACCCCTGGGGGGAGGTGAGCTGTGAGGCGCCCTCCCTCCACCACTGGGACACAATTTGCTCTCTGCTGAGAGCAAGTCATCCTCTCTGGGTTCAGAAGTGAAGTTTAATTGCAGCCACCAGGAAAAAGTAAAATATTAGGCCTCATGAACCCCCATATGAATTCCATGCTGTACTCCCAGCAGAAGAGCCCCTCAGTTCACACGTTTCTGGGTCTGAGTCAAAGGTTCCTCCTTGAGCCACCGGCCACTTCTCACTTGTTAATAGATTTAATTTCCACAGACTCTAGGTGTTTTCCTGGAATTGATCTTCCTGTGAAAAATATGCTTTGGAGACATGAAATAACCATGAGAGTCTCAAATGAATTACACTTTAATCAAGCAGAGAATGCAACACCCTACACAGGAAATGAAGGACTGTCACCTCACGACAGGGAGGGGGAAGGGGCAAGGGAGGGGAGCAGGGTGGAGGACTGCCTCTGCGCCCATTTCTGCACCTGTCCCAGAGACAGTCTCATCCCAGATGGCTTCCTCAGCCATAGTGGATGGGAGCGGGGGGATTTTTGCTTCCATTCCTGCCCCACTCCTACCCCACAGGGTGAGGGGGTGAGCTTACACACAGATGAATCTAGAATTTAGTTTTCTCACCTTTTGAGGGAAAAACTGAGTTCCGAAGAAGGAAATATAGTTCCCACTTTATAGGTGAGAAAATGGGGCTCAGAGAGGCGGGGGAACTTGACCTGAGTCTGATCTGGAGCCAGCAGCAGCCCCATACAGACCTGCCTGTGTCCTGAGCCCACACACTGACCACATTGAGGGGCAGTGGTTGGTCTGCATGCAGGGCACCTCCTTTGGTGGCTGTGCAGCGCTGGCAGAGGTGATGGTGTGAAATCACAGGGGTGCTGTAGGGCCTCTGCCTGTGTCTGAGAGAACCAAGGTACCTTTGGTTACAGAGGCAGATCTTTAGTGTTGCTTCCTGGAGGCTTTCTGTGAAGATAATAACTAAAGCTGGCAGGTGAAGGGCGCCATAGCTCTGGGTTCTCAGAAGATGGGCGAGGGAGGTATGGGCTAGACCTAGATGGGTCTGAATAGTTGTCCAGACTCCTGCTTATGGGGGAGAGGGGTCCTCACCCTCTTGTCTGTCCTCTGGGGAGGGCTGGGAGTAGGGGTAGGAGCAGAGAGGAACTCTAGAGGTGGAGCCAGCCACACAGGGATCCCCCCCACTTCCTAACTGGGAAACGGGGTAAGTTGCTTCCACTCTCTGGACCCCACTTCCCTCTTCTATTGTTGGGGCACCTGGAAATTGAGGGTGAGAAATTGAGGGTGCAGCAGGCAGGGGTGGAGCAGGGCGGGGCAGGGATTGGTGTCACTACTCTTCTGAGTTCAGACCCAACCTGTGATCCAGAGAATGATCTGCAACTTAGGCCCAAAGTCCTGCACTGAGGTCTTTGTCCAAAGCTTTTAGTCCCATAAATTATTTCTAGTAAGTCACCACCTTGTGATTCTTGTGAGGCCTCAGGAGGAATAGACCCCCTTTAGACATAATGAACCGTAGTCAGGAAGCAGATCTGGAAGCACATGGAGGACTGGTGTTGGCCAGCAGCCTTGGGATCTGAGGACCCATCTCTGGCATGTCCTCATGACATAGAGTAGTGACACAGTTAAAAAATTGTATTGGCACCAAAATATTGGAAGAGTCTGAGATAAAAACCCACACGAGAGACAATGGGAAGTACCTGAGGGCAGAGGGCATATACATAAAAGGAGAGTGGAGAGGAAAAAAAAAGAGATGAGAATAGTGGACAGACAGAACAAACCCATACATGTGGCCTGGCCAAGGGAAGCCCCCTGGAAGAGTGAGCTGGTGGTGGCAAGGAGCCATGGTGGGAGAGTGGCTGGCAGAGAAGAAGCTGGTGTGGAGTCGGATGCCAGAATGGCAGGCTGGGGGTGACCAGGGGCTGCTGAGGGTAGGCCTGGTGAATTTGGCCAGATGCCGCTGAAGGTAGGCCTCTTAAAGGAAGCGCATGGAGCCACAGTAAGGTGGCAGATTTGGAAAGCTGATTTGTGCATCAGCAATTGTAGAAGAAATTTGGAGACTTGGAGAAGCAGAGCAACACGGCACGCTGGAGAAGAAGCAAAGAGAAGATGCTAGAGAAAGACTGGAATTTGCAGAATGCCTGCCTCAGGTTTGGAAGGGCAAGGGCACCATCTTGGAAATGTGTCTTTGGGACTTTTGGTGCTGATGGTGACTGGGGTAAGATAACTGGTGACTTGTGGCTTTGAGGACTTTTCGCTTTCCCTGTTGAATTTCCTTGTTAATAAAACCCTGTTGTTTAAATTGGTTTGTGACTTTGACAACTGCGTGTTGTGTGTGTTGTGAGTGTTGTGCAGACTTTGTGCGTGTTGGTGATGCAGACTTGTGGCTTGTTGGTTAGAGGCCTTCTGCCCCCTTTTGCACCCTGATTTCAACTTGGTGACAGTGAGTGGACTGTTGGTTAAAGGCTTCTGCTCCATTTTTGACCCGATTTCACTCAGCTGGAGTTCAGGGTTTATTCTCCAAGGGCAGCAGCCAGAGTGGCTTAGGAAGGGAAGGGGCTTCAGTGTTGACTGCACCTGGAAGTCACTGGACCATACCCACCCCACCCCACAGAAAGGACAGTGGGAGGGCAGGTTGTGTATGGGTGTCTTTGGGGTGCCATTGGGTCAGGTAGGTGACCCTGGGCAGTGATTTAACCTTTCAGAGCCTCAGTTTCCCCCCTTGGAAGATAGAGTTGATGAGCCCTCCTTCACAGGGCAGCTGTGACGGCCATAGGAGGGGTCTGGGAAGCTCTCAGATCAGTACTCGGCATATAATAGGTGCTCCAATAAGTGGCCCCTGAGCTGAGAGCCCAGAGGACTTACTGAGTAGGGTAGGGATGTTGATGTGGGGCTCTGGCTTCCAACCCTCATCTGTCCCATCACAGGTTACTAAGGAGGCTTCCAGGCAGCAGGGGGTGGGTGTACTTGGGAATGGACCAGATATGGAGATGTGGAGTAATGAAGATTTGGATCAGGCTCTTCCTCTAAGAGGGCAGAGAGTGTATGGTGGTGGAGCCAGATCCTGACGTTCAGACTCTGGAAATAGTGCATGTGGGAAGGGGAGGTATTGAGGAATATGTTAGGGGTCCTAGCAGTGGGCAGGACTTAGGGGTGCCTTGCACAGGAACAGCTCCATCTGTCATGGGACCAGGAGCATGGCAAGCGGTGCTCAGTACCAGGCCTCAGCCTGGTGAATGTCAGAGCTAGAAGTGACTCCTCCACTCCCTCTCCAGGAGGCTCTGGGCATGTTCTGCAAACCTCCTTCTATCCGCTGGACTGAGCCTCTGAGTCTACAGCAGCCACTTGCTCAGTGACACACCTTTTGTCAGCTTCTTTCTCTTCTCCAGGACTCCTGAAGCTGTCTGAACCATCTCCCCAACAAACCCTCCCTCATAACTCCTTGGGGAAACTGAGACAGAGATGTAGGGGAGAGGTGGGCCGAGCAGGAACAAGGCTGTAACCCTGGTCCTGGGCAAGGCTGTGAGGTTTGGCTGGGTCTCAGGAGCAGGCACCCACCATGCTCCCCAGGAATGGTGACGGTGACACAGACACATGGGGGTAGCTGGAAGGGTCGAGATGTCTGCTGCACTTCAGGTACCGCCGGACATACTGAGTACATTTCACCCTCACCACACCCTGAGGTGGGTTCTGTCATAGCCCATTTTACAAAGTAGGAAACTGAGGCCCACAGAAGTTAAGAACCTGCTGAAGGGTTAAGAACATAGCAGCCCAGACAGGCCCAGGCCCCTCAGGCACTGGCTGCTCTGGGAAGTTCTGTAGCAGAGGACCTGGTGGTCTGCAGCTCCCCCAGATACATGTGACAAAGAATCTCCACTTAGCGCACCCTGGATTGGCTTCATAAGCCAAATCTCATTGACCCCAGAGGTCACAGACCTGGTTCTGTGTCAGCTACAGAGGCTGAAGGAATGAACTGTGTTGACTGCTTTAAGTCAATTAGGCCCATTTTTTTCAGGGTAGGGTTGATCCTACCTAAGTCTGAATGACTGAGAGTAGGGGTTGGGGGTTCCACAAAGGGAATCTTGGTTATCACTTGGTTATCAGTAAAACATGCAAGGTACTTGGAACCTTCACAGCTATCTTCTGAGCTGGAATGGGGATGGGGGTGGGCAAGAAAGTCAAATGTAATCAGAAACTGGAGGGAAGAGGAAGACCCCCAACCCCCCGCAACATTCGTGGAACAAGGTAGATCTTATTTTATCCTTCCAATAATATATTGACTTTGGAGCAACTTTCATCCTAGTTTTAGAAACCTCTAGTTTTAGTACTAGAGGTACTTTCAAGATTCCTTGGTCTAGTGTCCAGACCTTGGTTTCTATACTATTCTCCAGTTAAAAAATACTGACAGATCCTTCAGTGAATGGTGGATTCTAAGACTACAGAAGAAAATAGATGAGCTTGGAGCATCATATAGTGTGAGAAAGTAAGTGTGCAAAAAACAGATGAAGGAGGCTGGGAGAATATGAAGGAATTCCCCAAATGGAACAATTTGAGTAACAAAATAAATAATGCAGTACTGGTTATAACCCACTGTATAAAATATTCATGAGCCTATCCTGAAATAAATAATTGAATAAATAAATAAGAGAGAGAAGAGACAAATCTTCCTTAGAGAAGAAATAATTTATACTACCCTTTCCAAGGGTGGAGTTTAACTCCCTGACCCCCACTAGTCAGTAAGCTTGGCAAATGCTGCCTTTACCAAGTAACAGAGGCTAATACACAAGGGTAAGTCATGTGTGTGGCATGTACCCCATGATATGATATAGTGAAAAGGGAACTTTGCCTCTTTGAAGTTGTTCCCCATAAGCTCTTCTGTCCCCGACTAGTCATGAACAAAACATCAGACAAAACGCAAACTGAGGAACAGTCTGCAAAATAATGGAGCTGGACTCCTCAAGCCAGGACTTTTCATAAGGCTGGGGAAAGACTGAGGAATTGTCACAGACCAAAAGGGACAGGAAGACAGGACACCCTAATGTACCGTGGTATCCTGCACGAGACTGTGTAACGGAAAAAGTTTTTGAGGGAGGACAAGAAAACACTTGGGAAAACCAAAGAAAGTTGAGAGTAGAGTAATATGTCAATATTGGCTTAGTAGTTTCAACAAATGAACCCCAACATCTAAGATGTCTTTGGGGTAAAATTGGGAGAGGAGCAGAACTCCCTGTACTCTTTCTGCAACTGTTCTATGATAGAAACTTCTAAAAAATGTATTTAATTATATGTATTAAAAAAAAAAACAACCTTCAAAACCCTTGGTTTGATTCCATCCCTTTAACATATGAACAAAGATATGGGGAGGGGTTATCAGAGGGTAGACCATTCTCGCTTAGCATTCCTTAGTGGAAAGTTCAAGAATGGCTGTGGTTTCCCACCACGAGTGGTGAACCAGACCAACAGAGGTGCAGACAAACCACGGTTATATATTTCTGAGCCAAAAAATGGTGCAGCTCCAAGGAAGGCCAGTAGCACCTAGGTGCGGTGGGGACCAGTCTCCTCTACAGCACCCCTGAATGTCCACACCTCCCCTCTGCCACAGTCCTGAGGTCCCAGCAGGGATGCTCCACCTGAGTGAGGGGTCCCAGTTCACGAAGAAGCAGGTGGTCCCTCGGAAGCACAACAGCTCCTGGCCTTTTGGGGAGATTTTCTAGAAGGCCCTTTATAACCCGTTGCTCATGTCTTATTGGCCAGAATGTGTCACGTGACTGGCTGTGGCCGGGTGGGGAATGTACCTTTTCTATTTCATTGGTCAGAGTCGTGTCACATGTCTACTTATAGAAATGGGGGAGTGATGAGAACTAGTTAAGTTCTGAAAATCTTTTGAGAGAGAACTGGCAGGCTGTGGGAGCTGGGCAACAACTTACCCAGGACTCCATAGAGCTGTTTGCCGAGCCCGGCACTCCCTGCCCTGGAGTACCCACAACTCCTGAAATCTGGAGTCTCGGCCCTGTTTTCTTTTTTCCTGAGACTAGGTCTCACTATGTTGCCCAGGGTAGTCCCCATCTGTGGACTCAAGTGATCCTTAGCCTCAGCTTCCCAGGTAGCTGGGATTACAGGCGCCCACCACCGTGCTCAGCTGCTTTTTCAACCAGGTCTCACTATGTTGCCCAGAATAGTCCCGAATCCACGAACTCAAGCGATCCCTGGCCTCTTACCTCCCAGCACTTGGATTACAGGTGCATGCCACCACTCCCGGCTTTGGTCCTGTTTTCTTGGCCTCTCCAGCTCCCAGTCTGGACAGCAGATCCTTGGAACCTGGAGATGAAGGGGAGTGGTGTGTGGGTCATGGCTCTGATACCGCTTCAAAGTTGAGACCACTTTAAACAAATCTGTTATTGAACATGTCACACTCTTACACTACGAGTGGGATGGTCTTTGAAGTAGTCCTCGTGGGAAAAAGTCAAGTAGGCATCTATTGCAGTTCAAAATATACCTATCTTTTGACCCCACAGTTTGACTTTTAAAAGTTAGTGATTCTGGAAAGCACAAGGATATGTATGCATTTATGCAAGGATATTCTCTACAGCATTATTTGTAATAGCAATAAAACATTGGAGACAACCTAAATGTCCATCAATGGGAGATTGGTTACATAAATAATGGTGCATCCATACTACTGAATACTAAGCAGTCATTAAAAAGATTGATTTTTGACACTATGAACTAACATGGGAGGATCTCCACAATTCTTTTTGAATAAAGAAAACAAGTCTTTGAAAAATATGAGCAGCATGATGCAAAAAATATTCTATCCATCTTGGCTTGTGCATGGATAAACATCTGGAATGATGTGCACCTTTGTTGGGAGAACCTGGGGAAATTCATCATGGGTCATAAGACTCATATGTCCTTTTCCAAGGCTACTTGTGCATTAGCTTTCATCTTGTCTACTCCCTTCTTTCCTGAGTTATCAAAGTTCTCCCCTCTAGATCACTTCCATCCTTGTGCAAATATGTCAATATTCTATTTTTACAAAGGCAAAGAAAAACCTTCTCCTACTCCAAACATATTTCTTTACTTCTATACTCTTGAAAACATTTTCTTTTTTCTTTAAAAAACAGATCTTTTATTTATTTATTTTTCTATGTGAAAACATTTTCTATATTCACTATCTCTTACTCGTCTTCCTTTTTTTCTTATCCTGCAGATCAGGATCTCATTTTTATCCCTCTATCCCAAATTGCTTTTGTGGAAGTGACCAGAGACTTCTATGCTGTCACATCCAACTATCAAATTTTCAGCTGTTCTCTTCCTGGACCTATCACACCCTTCCCCTTAAAACCCTCTTTCCCTCTGCTTCCAGCACTCTCCCTGTTTCCTCCTTCCTCCCTGATCGTCCCTTTCCATCTCCTTGGCTGATTCCTCCTTGGTTCCTACAGCTGTGAATTTGTGTTCTGTCCTTGGTCCTCTTCTCCTCCTTATTGTCTCTTACTCCCTAGTGGGGCCTCATTCATTCGATGCCATTCTTATATTGATGGCTCCCAAATTTACATCTCAGTCTGTACTTCTCCTTGAACTCTAGGTTTATATATCTAACTGCCCACTCAGTTTCTCCAGCCAGCTGTCCATAGGGATTGATGTCCTTCACACATTCCAGCTGATGTCCTATTCTTCACCCACCTTGTTTCCCAACCTGCTTCTTCCATCATCACCCTCATCTCAGAGCAACTCCATCTTTCCAGAACCCCAGACAAGAAATCTGGAGTCTTGCTTGACTATCCTTTTCACATGCATGTCATAGCCTGGTGGAGCTCTTGCATAAGGTTTCCAGAACTTGACCATTTCTCATCACCACCATAATTGCCACTCTGACTCCCCACTGATCCAGTGACCACCTTCTCTGCCTTGAATTATTGTGGAATCTCTTAATTGTTCTCCTTGCTTCCTCCCTTTCCCCCTCACAGACAACCCCTCTTTTGCCATGGAACTCTCCTTGCCTCAGGTCAGAGAGGACAAGAGTGTTGCCTTCCAACTTCTTCCACGTGTGACTCTAATAAGCTGGTCAGATCATACCCTTCATCTACTTAGAACACGTCAATGCTCCCATGACAGGCAGAAAAGCATTCAGAGTCCTTAAAATGAACCACTCAGCCCTATATGAACTAACTGAGCCTCTTACCCCAACCATTTCACTAAGTTTGCCCATATTAGAAATGCTTGTTTTGGAAAAAAGGATCATCTAAAATCGATAGTCTAAATTTCCACCTTAGGAAACTAGAAAAAAAGAGAGCAACTTAAGCCCAAAGTAAGCATAATAAAACTAGAGTACAAATCAATGAAATTAAAACATGAATAGAGAAAAATCAATGAAACCAAAAGTTGGTTATTTGAAAAGATTAATAAAATTGATAAGCCTCTAGTCAAGCTAATAAAGAAAAGAAAGGACAGAAATTATTAATATTAAATGAAAGTGGTGACATTACTATAGATCCCATGGAAATTAAAAGTATAATAAAGGAATATTGTGAATGTCTATATTCACAAATTTGATAACCTAGATGAAATGGATCAATTCCTTGAAAGACACAACCTGTCAAAACTCACACAAGAAGAAACAGGCTATCTGAATTCCCTGCATTTATTAAAGAAATAGAGTCAATAATTAGCAAATTAAAACATAAAGCCTTAAGCCTGCATTAATTCTCTGGTGAAGTCTACCAAGCATTTAAGTAAAAAGTTACACCAATGCTGTATAATCTCATTCAGAGGGAAGATGCAGAGGGAATACTTCCTAATTTATTCTATGAGGCCACATGATCCTAATACTAAAACCAAATGAAGTCATTACAAGAAAGTTACAGACCAACATCTTTCTTTAACATAGATGCAAAAACCCTCAACAAAATATAAACAAATAGGTTCAACAATATATAAAGAGAAACACCTATGACAAAATGGGATTTGTCTCAGGCAACAACACTGATGGTACTGATTTAAAAATCAGTTACTGATTCAAAAGGTTTTACATCAGTTGATGTAATGTGATGTTAAAAACTAAAGAAGAAAAGTCACATGATCATATCAATAGCGGCAGAGAAAATATTTGACAAAATCCAACTCCCATTCATGATTTTAAAAAAGTCTCAGTAAACTAGAAATGAAGGGGGGGAGCTTAATTTCTGTAAAATGTCTATAAATTTATAATGCCTGTAAAAATTAATAGCTAATATCCTACTTAACAATGAGAAACTGAAATTTTTTCCACTAAGAGGGCAAAGATGTCCCCTTTCATTGCATTTTGACATTGCCCTAAAGTAGTGAGACAAGACAAGGAAATGAAAAGTTATATGGACTTAGAAGAAAGCAATAAATCTGTTTTATTTCACAGATGACATGCTGGTTTATGTAGAAAATATGAAAGAATTAGCAAAAAACCTCCTGGAACTAATAAGTGATTCTAATCAGGTTCAAGATGCAAGGTCAATACATAGAAGTCAGTCACATTGCTATGTACCAGCAATGAACATGCAGAACCTGCAATCAACATGACCACACCACTAACATGAGCATCCCCAGATCAAAAATTCAGCTTAAATCCAACCAAATATGTACAAGACCATCTAAAGAAAACTATAAGATTCCAATGAAAGAAAAGAGGATGACAATGGAAAGATAGTCCATGTTTATAAACAGGAGGATTCAATATTGTTATGATGTTAATTCCTCCCAGCTTGATCTACAGATTCAACACAATCCCAATAAAAATTTCAGCAAGTTATTTTTGTGGATGTTGATCAACTTATTGTAAAGCTTACATGGAAAGCTACACGTCAATATAGTATTGAAGGAGAATAAACTCGGAGGACCTGCACTACCCACATCCAAGAGCTAACTTACCCACACTATCATACAGCTACTGTAATCAAGTCTGTGTGGTAGATAACTAGACAGAACAGAACACCTGGAAACTGGCCTCCATAAGTAAAATCAACTGGTTTTGACAAAGGAGCAAAGGAAGTACAATGAGAAAAGACGAACAGCTGGTGCTGCAACAACTGGACATCCACATTCAAAAGATAAAAAATGAATCTAGATATAGAACTTTCATCCTTAACAAAAATTAACTCCAAATAGATCACAGGTCTAAGTATAAAGTGCCCAATTATGAAACTCTTTGAACATAATGTAAGTGAAAACCTACATGACCTTTGGTTTGGTAATGAATTTTTAGATATACTGCTGAGAGGTTGGATTCACGAAAGGACTGATTAGCAAATTGCATTACAATGAAGTCTCTGCTCTGCAAGAGATAATGTCTTTAGGGAAACACAAATTAAATAAATGATGAACTGCCACTACACACCTAGTAAAATGGCTCAAGCCCGGAACACTGACAACACCAAATGCTGTAGAACTCACTCATTCCTGATGGGAATGTAAAATGGTGCAGCCATTTTGGAAGATTGGATTAGTATGCTAGTAAACATACTCCTACCATAGCCAAACCACTGTGTTCCTTGGTATTTAATAGATTGAATTGAAAACTCACATTCTCACATGTCCATAATAGTCATACTCATAATTACCAAACTTGGAAGCAACCAAGATATTCTTTAGTAAATGAATGGATAAATAAACTACAAGAGTATTATTCAGTGCTAACAGGTGAACTACCAAAAAGACTGGGAGGAAAATGAGCTTAAGTTTAGATGTCTAATAAGCCAAACTGAAGATACTTACATGCTCTGTACATCCAACTATCCAGAAAAGACCTAAGGTTGCCAGGTTTTTGAGAACAGGGAGGGGTAAATAGGTGTGACACAATAGAATGCGTACAATTGAGAGTGAATATGAATAAATTATGAACTCTGGGTGGTAATGATGCCAGTACAAGTTCATCAATTGTAGGAAAGGTACCACATAGGAAGGGGGTGTTGATAACTAGGAGACTACACAGGTGTGAGGGCAGAGAGGGTGTGGAGCTCACTCTATCTCCTGTCAACTTTGCTATGAACTTAAAACTTCATTAATACAATCAAGTCTAGTTAAAATAAGAACTTTTACAACCAGTAAGCAAGTTCAGTAAGTTCACAGTATACAAAATCAATACAAAAATTCAATTGCATTTTTATATACTAACAACAAAGATGTGAAAACCAAAATTAAAAGCACAATATCATTTACAATTACCCAGAATAAAATTAAATTCTTTGGCATCATCTAACAAAGCATGGATATGATCTGTATTCTGAAAATTACAAAATACTGACAAAAAAAAAACCCAACGAAAGAACTAAATGAAAGGGAAGATAATTATTCAGGTCAGAAAATACAACATAGTAATGATGCTGATTATTGCCAAATTGATCTGTAAGTTCAATGCAATTCCTGTCTAAATCCCAGTAAGATTTTTTTTTTTTAGACATAGATGAGCTTATTCTAAACTTTAAACGGTAAAGTGCAGAATGCAGGACAGCTAAAACAAACCACTTTTAAAGGAATAAAGATTCAAATAGATGCTTTTCCAGAAAGACTATACAGGTGACCAACAGACATATGAAAAATTGTTCATCTTCACTTCTAACAAGAGAAATGCAAATCAAAACCATGATATATCATCTCACACCTGTGAGAATGGCATCAATCAAAGACTCCTAACAAGTGTTGAAGAGGACTCAGAGAAAGAGAAGCTTGTACACTGTTGTGTGAATGTAAATTGGCATAGGCATTTTGAAAGCCATCTGTACCTTTCTTAAAGAACAAAAGGGGCCCTATTTCTGGTTATAGCTGAAGGACATGAAACCACCAATTTGAAAAAGTTTATGCATCACAGTCTTTATTGCAGCACTTGTTATTATAGCGCAGATGTGGAAGCAACCTAGGTGTCCACTGTTAGGTGGCTAGATAAAGAGAATGTAGTACATAGAAACAGTGGAATAGTACTCAGTTATAAAGACAGATGAAGTTCTGCCTTTTGTAACAAAAACGTGGAACTTTGTGGGGATTTTGGCCGATGAAATCAGTCAGAAATATATAGACAAATATTAGATGACTTCACATGTAGGGGAGTAGAAGGAAACAAAACAGATGAACTGACGAAGCAAAATAAAAATATTGATGGGTAATGATAACCAAACTGAGGTTCCTAGAGCTGGGGACAGTTGGGAGTGGGAGGAAAGGTGAAGGAGGTATAAGGAAAGGATGGTGACGGGTGTTTGCTTTTGGTTTCTTTCTTTAAAAATAAAAAATATGGCAGTTGTCAAAAATAAAAGCAAATTTACATACAAAATAAAAATAAAGTGGGAGGAATCATTCTAGTTGACAGCGAGGTTGTACCTACAATAATCACTGTAATTAATGGACAGATGGACATGAATAGCAACAGAAAAGAGAACTCAGAAATAAACCCAAGCATATATGTCCAACTAAGTTTTGACAAAGGTGCAAAAATAATTCAAAGCAAGAAAAAGGGTCCTTTCAACAAATTGTGCCAGAGCAATGAAACCTTGATTATAAAAAAGAACCTCAATCTAAACCTCAAATTCAATTCAAAAATGATCACAGATTAAATGCAAAGCATGAAGCTGTAAAAGTGTCAGGAAGAAAAATAGAAGAAAACCTTTGGGACCTAGAACTAAATGAAAAGTTTGTAGGCTGCTTACCAAAAGCTTGATCCATAAAAGGAAACATTGATTAAGTGGCCCTCATCCAAATTAGCTTTTAATCTGCAAAAGACCCAATGAAAAGGACTGAAAGACAAGCTACAGATAGGAGAAAGTATTAGCAAAAACAAACAAACAAACAAACAAACAAAAAAACACTTATCCAACAGAGGTCATATATGTAGGTTCTAGACAGAATTATCTAAACCCAACAGTCAAGGGTAAACACTCCAACTAAATGCAATTCAAACATTGACAGAAGGCATTGAGAGACTGAACATAGGGAAGAAGCCAACTCTATAGAAAAAGGACCACACAACCCAAGAGAACTGACCCTCAACTCCCTGCCCCACAAGCCCACCTGCCATGTAGGACATGGGGAAAGCTACATACTATCTCTGGTGACAAGGCAGGAAGCCAAACAATAACTTCTGCAACATATGGCCCAAAAGATCAAGACTTAATTTGGCCTGACAATCTCCATAATTTTTGTTCCTGCTTCCTATTTAGGATCAATGAGATGAGGGCAAAAATAGACGCCCCTGATGGCCCCTTGGGGTATCTCCAGCAACCTCATGTCAACAGTCTTCAAACATGGAAGACATGAAGGCTTCCCTTTCCTACCCTGTGAAGCTTTTACACTCCTCCATCTGCCTTTGAGTCTCTGCCAACAGGCAAGTGATGGTGGTTCAGTCCCCTGTTATCATGAGTTCAGAATAAATAGCCTTTGCTTTTATCATTTGGTTGGTTTTCATTTATTCCCCAAACGTGAAGAGACATTTCACTAAAGAGGATCTACAGATGGAAAATCAGCACATGACAAGATGTTCAACATCATTAGCCATTAGGGAAATGTGAATAAAACTACATCGAAACATTACTATACCCCATCAGAATGGGCAAAATAAAAATTAGTGTTAATAGCTAATGCTCATAAGGATGTGGAGAAATGGATAGCGAGGCCATAAAATGGTGTAGCCTCTCAGGAAAGAGTGTGGCAATTTCTACAAAAGTGAACTGACCAGTACATGACCTCATTTGAGGGAGTTTTTGTTTAAATACAACTTGCTTAATATATGCAGTCGATTCATTAACAATGAACTTGGGGCCAACAGCCTGTAACCCACGCTGGCGTAAACCTTCTAGCACACACTGCATTTGTTCTGGATATGTCCTAAGACATGACACAATCGTTAGGAACTGTAGACAGCCGATGTGGGGGGCCAGTTTAAATGGGTACTCATCCATGAAAAATGCAAAAATTCAAAAGCAATGTGGCACTTAGTGGGAATGAAGATACTTGTTCACAGCAGAGGAGCTGAAAGTGGAGGGCAGGCCATTGCCTTGGCCATCCTCACCTGGGAACATGTGCCTCTGGAGATTCAACTGTTCACTGTTTTGAGCACAACTGTGAATGAGCAAAAACCCCTAATATATTGATCTGGGGAGTACAAATAAATTCTAAGGAGCAGGCAAATTTTCTATTACAGGATTCATAAACGAATGAAGACTGACTCATGCCTATATAGCTCTATCATTCATCCATCGATTTTCCCATCCATCTTTCCACCTTCCCATCCATCCAACCATCCATCCATCCATCCATCCATCCATCCATCCATCCATCCATCCACCCACCCACACAGCTGTATCTGTATCTGTAATATATATATTGAGAGAAAAGAAAAGGAGGTGAGGGATGGGGAGGGAGAGTAGAAGGGAGAGAGAAGCAGGGTGTCAGGGGATCTGGTTTCCTGGGCAAGGGATATTTACAGTAGAAAGAAATTCTACACTTTACCAAAGGATTTGCCAAAGGTTGCCTTGTAGTGCTGTGCTCTCCAGAGGCCAAAAGAAAAGGATTTTGATTTACAAACAGTTTCTTCCCAGGCTCCAGGCAAACCTCGAGAGCTTGTTCAATTTCTTTTTCAAGTTCTCTTACTTCAACCAGAATCTCTGTAAGTTCCGCTCAGCCAGGCACTGGGCTGGAGCCTGGGGGGGACCCAGCGAGTAGAGTGAGGTCTGTGTTCAAAGGGAAGCTGGGGGCCGCTCGGTGTCCCTCGGACCGAGCCTTGGCCCCATCCCGCCTGACCTGGAGGAAGCGCGAGGGCGCACCATGGCGTGGCCGCCGCTGTCCATGCGCAGCGGTCCCTCGCGCTTCCTCCAGGTCAGGTGGGGTGGGGCCGAGGCTTGGTCTGGAGGGAGGCCAGGCGGCGCACCGCACATCTGAGTCCTTTGACATTGCAGGGCTGGTTGGGGGGAGGGGGGTGTGTCGGGCGGTATGCCCACTACAGTCTCCCCTGGATTTGCCTTCAACACATGAGCTCTAATCAGGAGTGATACCTTAAGACAATATCCAACCATAGAAACCAAATCAGTGAGATACTGGTGGAACAGCCCTTAACATGTGCCACCTGGGCAGGACTCAAGGGGAACAAGGCGAGCACCACACGCAGTGAACTGGGAGAACCAATAAAATATGACGCCTACAAAGTCACCGAGAAGATTTCAGCAAAAACTTGGCACAGAGAACATGTCAACAAGGGCACTGCACACCCTCTCTGTTTAGAGGGAAGATACCATGGAAAGCCAGGCATCGTGGCTCGTGCCTGATATCATCAGCCTGCAAAGCAGTCGGGGCTAGGGAACACAGCCTGAGTCCTGCTCGGGACAACACAGCGAGACCTAACCCCAAATAGCTGGGCGTGGTGGTGCACGCCTGTAATCCCAGCTACATGGGAAGCTGAGGCAGGGGATTGCTTGAGTCTGTAGTACCTCGGGCAACAGTAGCCTGCGGCTCCACAGGCAAAAATAGCAAGACCCAGACTCAAAAAAAAAAAAAAAAAAATGAAGAAGAGGCTTCTCTAATGGCAGTGGCTCCACAGCAAAGCCCCAAAGGAGGAGACCTACCATCAGTTGATGGACGTCCCTTCGAGGATTTGCTCTTCCAAAATATAAGGCGGAGTCATGCCCCCAAAGCCAAAGACCTGAAACATGAATGAAGGAGCAACAAAACGAGGCACAGACTGCGGAGATGAGACCCACCAAGACCAAAGGTGCTCCAAAAGCAGTACAGGAATGATAAGCAGCACGTTCTACCACGTCCGGGGAAATCGCACCCTCACCAAGGACGAGGAAATGGATCAAAGAAAAAAAAAACAACAACACTAAAGGACTAAACAAGGACAAACAGCAAAAAGAAAGGAGGCAAAGAGACCAGGGGAGATGTGGTCTGGGGGGGTATTCCCATGGGAATTAGAAGTTATACAACCATATATTGTAAAATATGCAAAAATTAAAATTAAAAAAAAAAAAGGGAAGCTGGGCTGAGGCCCCCCACAGGGGAGGCTATTGGGCAGAACTGCTGGAAGCAGGACTTTGGGCAACTGAGCCAGACCCTCCTTTCTGTTCCAAAATCTACCCAGAAGCCAGATGGCAGGGGTTCCTCTGGGTTCCTGGACTCCTGAGGTGAGAAATGGCTTCAGCAGTGGCAGAAGGGCAGCTGGAGGGGTGGGGGACTAAATCCCTGTCCTATTCACCAGTCCGTGTTCATGGTGCAAAGCTCCTCTGTGAACACTGCTTCGGCAGCTTGTTGACAACGTGGATCTGCGACTGGGAGAAGTCCAAGGAAGCTTGTCCCAACTGTCCTCAGAGAAGGTGGGCGAGGGGTGAGCTGTGCTTTTGCAGCCTTGGTTCCCTAGCAACCAGGCATGGGCCCTATAGCTCACCCAATTGTAAGGGTCCCCACCTGACTTGGAAACCCACTAGTTGTGAACTGAGCATAAAGAGAAGTGTGTTCTCTTTTTGCAAAGATATGAGGGGCCATGGCCAACTGGAGGTTCTCCAAGAGAGTGTGTGTGATTGGAGCAGAAAGATGGGGACAGGGGTGACAGCTGGAGCGGGAAAGAGGAGGCATCAGGTTCTTATACTGGGAGCAGCAGGGAGTCACCCAGCTTCTCTCCCTGTCTCTTTCCATTGCTGAGAAGGAAATAAGAGTTAGGGGAGTCACAGAGGTAGAGAACTTTCCACTAGTTCTTAGCTTCTCATTCAGTTATCTGCATGGAACCTCTCTCCAGCCTCATCTTACCTCTTGGTCCACCCTTAACAACTCCTTCTCCACTCTCCAGTCTTTCCTCACCAGTTGCTCTTCCTTGAACAGACCCCAATACTTCCAAGCCTCTGAGTCTCTGCACATGCTGTTCCCTTTCCTGGAGTGCCCTTCCCACCACAACCTTCTGGCATGGTCCTCTCCCCCTTGTCAGTGCAAGGTCTCCTCTGTGATGCTCCACCAGGAAGATGCAGACAAACTCTTGTGTTTCCAACCCCACACATGTGCTCATAACTAGATATCAAACTCCTTTGTTCCTCTAGGCACCTCATGCACACGGATCTGAGCTCCAGGAGGAACAGGCCAAGGCTTATACATAAATGTTCCAGGTTGTCTGGATGAATGAGTATGTGAGTGAGGGAGGTAGTGAGCTAATGCATATGTAGATGAGTAGTGAGCGAATGCATGAGTGAAGGCCTCAGACCACAGAGACGTTTAGAGAGCCCTGCAACCATGTCTTGTCCGCCTGAAGTGTTAATGTCAAAGGTCACTACCCCAACCCAGGTTTACTCCCAAATGGGGTTTCTGGGGACCAGAAATGGCACGAGCAATTCTTGCAGTTTTCCCCCCTGCCTCTAGCCAGGAAAGCAGTGTTATTATAGTTCTCTTAAAAGTAGATTTATTGAACTATAAGTTGAACGTCATAAAATCCACTCTCTTAATGTGCCCACAGAACTAGTTTTCGTTATATGCATTGAGTTGTGCAACCGCAGCTGTTATCTCGCTTTAGAACATTTTCATCAGCCCCAAAGAGATCCTGTGCCTATTAGCAGTCACTCACCACTCCCCTTCCTCAGCCCCTGGCAACCACTAATCTACTTTATGTCTCCCGGAATTTGCTTATTCTTCACATTTCATATACATGGAGCTGTCTTAAAGATAACAAATACTATACCCTGGCTGGCTTAACCAGCAGAGATTGATAGTGCACAGTTCTGGAGTTGGGGGAGCCCAGGATCAAGCATTGCCAGGTGGTTCTGCTGAGAACTTTCTTCCTGCTTGACAGTCACCTTTCTTTTTGGTTGTTGTTGTGACCTCTTAGAAGAGAGAGGAAGAGAGAGAGAGAGAGAGAGAGAGAGAGAGAGAGAGAGAGAGAAAGAATGTTCTGGCTTATGTCTCTTTTATAAGGGCACTCATCCCATTCATGAGGGCTTCACCTCTAAAACCTGATTACCTCCCCAAAGACCCAGCTCCAGATATCATCATAATAGGGATTAGCTTTCAACATATGAATGGGGTTGGGGTGGGCATTCAGTCTAAGGCAGGAACCATACAACCTATGATTTTTTTCATAACTGGTTCATTCACATGGCAGAGTATTTTCAAAGTGAATTTGTGCTGTAATGTGTGTGTCATTCCTTTTTATGGGTTGAGCAGTGTAGGGATAGACTGCTGATCTCTTCATCAGTTGATGGCTGTTAGGGTGATTTATTTTCACATCTTTTCTATTAGGAATAATGCTTCTGTGAAAATCCATGCACATTTTGTGTGAATGCTTTTGCTTTTTTTTTTTTTTTTCCTTTTGGGACTAGGTCTCGGTATTTTTGCCCATGGAACCGCAGGCTCACATTGCTCGGTGTACCATGGATTCAAGCAATCCCCAGCCTCAGTTTCCCAGGTAGCTGGGATTACAGTTGTGCACCACCACGCCCAGCTATTTTTTTGGAACTAGGTCTCACTAAGTTGCCTTGAGCGGGACTTGAACCCACAATCCCTGGTTCCTGCTGCGGCTTCCTAGCTTGCTGCTTACAGGCAGGCACTGCCATGCCTGACTGTTTTTGCTTCTTTTGGGCATACACTTAGGAGTGAAATTGCTCTGTGGGCCATATGTTACTCTTTTTTGTAGATTTTGAGGAATTATTCAAAATTATTATTCAAATTATTCAGTCTATTAAATTATTCAAATTATTCAGTCTATTATTCAAAGTGGTCACAGCAGTTTACATATGAACCAGCCAGTGTGAGGCCTTCAATTTACCTGTATCCTTGCCAACACTTGTTATTGTCAGTTTTGATTACAGCCATCCTAGAGGGTGTGAAGTGATATCTAAGTGATATCTCACTGTAATTTTGATTTGCATTTTCCTAATGACTATGGTGCTGTGCATCTCTTTACGTGACTATCAGTCATTCATAGATTTTTTGGGGGGCAGATATTTCTATTCAAATAATTTGCCCAGTATAAAAAATGGGTCATCATTTTATCACTGAGTTGTAAGAGTCCTTTATATGTTCTGAAAACAAGTCTCTTATGACTTGCAAATATTTTCTTCCATCATATAGATTATCTTTCCACTTTCTTAATGGTGCTCTTTGAAGCACAGAACTTTTAATTTTGTTGAAGCAAATTATTTATTTTTCCCATTTTTCATTTGTGCTTTTGGTATCATAATTGAGAATTCTTGTATAACCTGCAATTACAAAGATTTAGTCTTAATGAGTTGTGTAATTTTAACTCCTAGATTTAGTAGGTCAATAGTTCATTTTGAGTCAAATTTATATTTTTTTTAATTTATGGTGGGATCCAATTTCATTAATGTGTTTATCCAGTTGTATCAGTATCATTTGTTGAAATGAGTATCCTTTCTCCTTTGAATTATCTTGATATCCTCATTGAAAGCAACTGACCATAAATACCTTAATTTTATGTGTTGACATTTTATTCTTTTTGGTGCAATTGTAAATTAAATTGTCTTCATAATTTCATTCTTAGATTATTCATTGCTAGTGTACAGAAATACAATGGACTTGGGTATATTTATCTTATATCCTGAAGTCTTGCTGAATTCATTTGACAGTTCTAATAGCTTTTTTCCCTGTGAATTCCTTAGCGTTTTCTATATTCCAAGTCATGTAATTTGCTATACTTCCCTCTTTCCACGATGAAGTCCTTTACTTCTTGTCCTTGCCTAATTGCTCTGACTAATCCCCCAAGACCATGGTGGATGGAAGTGGCCATAGGGAATATCTTCCTATTATTCTTGATGTTGTTGGAGGTCATTCCATCTTTTTCATTAAGTGTGATGTCAGCTGTGGGTTTCCCTTTTAGTATGACCTTTAGTGGGTTGAAAAAGTTGCCTGGCTTTGCTAATTTTAGAAACTCTCTTCTAAGAAAGAAAGACATAGACACTTCTAAGAAGTTTGAGCAGTTTGGTCTCTGCAATCAGGCAGTTCTTCTTGGGCTCCAAATGCAGAACTGAGACCCACCTTGAAGATGGGCCTGTATTGCACTGGGCTTCGGTTTCTGGGACATGTATTCCCTGAGAGCTTGGACTTGGGGGAGTGGGCAGATTTAGAGCACCCCTGGCACAGGAAGAAGAAACAGGGTAGATCACCAGCTGCAGCGCGAATCTCACATCTGATCCTTCCCAAGGAGGCGGTCACCAGAAGGCGTGGCTGGTCTGGACCTCCCTGGGTTCCACTGTGTGCATGTAGGTTTGCAGAGAATGAGTTTGTCTCAGGAGCTCTGCTGACCTTCTCATCTCCCCTGAGAAGTTCTCTGGGTTGAACTGGGCCCTATGGATTCTAACTTCAACAATAAGGTAGATTCTTTCAGGAAGTGGGGTCAGGATTATTTTCTCTGTTGGGTGTTTATCTATCCTCTTCCAGCTTCAGAAAGGCCTGGGAAGCTACAGGGCTGCCTGCCGGCCCGGGGTCCTAGGCCTTTGGAGTTCCTTTGCCAGTGGGGAGCCAAGCCAGTGAGGAACCCTGGTAAGCTGCCTATGCCTGGAGAGCCTGGGAAGGAGGTCCAGGTGGGGTTTTAGTCCCATCCACCAGTGGATGGTTGCACAGGGCAGCCATGTGCAGCCTGGATGGACTGAGGCATGGTTTGGCCAAGCCCCTACCCCAAGGGGGCTTGGAACAGCACGTGCCCCACCATCCAGGCCCCACCCCCATGAAGAGAGGTACAAGCATGCAGGTAGGGTGGGGGTGGGGGAGGAAAGCCCCTTTCATTTCACTCTCACTCCAGCTAATCTTCAGGAGGAAGAACATAAATAATACAAACCTCATCATAGAATGGGTGAGGACCAGGTAAAACCCAGCCCACAAGTCTGAGCTGGACACAGGATATGGACTATCGAGAGAACCAGTGCATGAGAGCGACTAGAGAAACTCGATGCCACAAATGTACACCTACATGCTCACCAGGTCTGGAAAAGCCAAGACCTCACATCTGAGATGCCTTCAATGTGAGCAAGGCGCCTCTCCCCACATCCTGGGAGAGAAAGGCTGAAGAGTGGGGGCATTGGCCCCACAACAAAGCTGTAAACTGAGGCAGAGGGGATGATCTACAATGGCCATTCACAGATGCCTGTATCCACAGAGAAACTTCTTCACTAACACTGGCTGGGGGTGAGGCCTCCTAAACCAGACGCCAGAACCATAAGGCAAAACAGCAAAATAGGGATTGGATTGGAGGGATTGGAGAAGACAGCCTGCAATGAACACACATGGACAGACCACAAATACATATAGACTAGCGGCCAGCACAAAGTTAACACTGAAAACCTATCAGCACATTTCGCCTGGTCCCAAGAACATAGTCCCTCACCCAACGGAAAGATACCGCCACAGGAAAGAAAGAGACTAATGAGACTAATGGACTTAACACAGACTACCCAACAACAAAGAGGGATTTGAATGAAGGGAGGGGGCGCCAGAGGGAGGGGGAAGTATCCCCAAAACCATTCACCGAGGTTGTGATTTAAAAAATAAAAATAAATTTTTTTTTTTAAAAAGAAAGACCTGGGGAAGGGTCTCCTGATCATTAGGAGCAGGGCACACACTCAGCCCCCTCCCCTCCTTACTCATATTCCTGAGTGGGAATGAAGGGGAACTGGCCCTGGTTGGGAGTTTGCACATAGCTCAGTTCACCTCACCTGTTCTGTGACTTGGGTGGCAGGTCTTGGGGGAGGTGGACACTCCAGTACCATTAGATGTGGTCACCAAGATCAGCTGAGGTAGGACTGGGACCCTTGGCATGGTTAGTCTGCTGAACATGGTGTCAGAACAGCCAGGGGCTGGTGGCGTAGGCCCCTGGGGTTGGGAACGGACCAAGAGTGAAGGGTGGACGTTATAAAGCAGAGAAAGGACACAGCTCAGGTCCACAGCCTATTGGCAGAGGGGCTGAGTAACATGTCACCCAGTGAGTCTGTCCCCAGGCCTGGATTCAAACCAAGCTTCCCTCCAACGCCTCCATGCCAGGGAGAAAGATCCTCCTTCCAATATCCAGAGGGGCCTCTCCTCCAGTTCTGCATGAGGCTCCCCCTGAATCAGCCACAATTACTGTTGGCATCTCTCCACGTGGGAGCTCAGCATGCTCTCATCTGCATCGTCTCAATTAGCAGCAGGGCTGTTTTTATTAGGCGATACTCTTTTGGGAGAGATATAAAACATGTCTTTTAAGAATGCAGTTCCCATTCTCTCCCTGTATTACCTGCCATAATGAATTCCTCTCTTGTTCTTGAATCAAATTTCAAAACGTGCAGCATCAAAGGCCAGCTGAAAGGCTGTATTTTCCACCGATGTTCTTCCCAGGGTCCTCCTACTCCTCTCATTCTCCATGGGCCTGTATCTCTCTGTTCCCACCGAGTGAGGGTCACCAAGGGCTGGGCCACACACTGACCACCACTCAGGAGGTGTCATGTCATAGGCTGATGGTAGCCCTGTAAGGGAAGAAAGAACTCTGATACAGAGGCAGGAACTAGGGGGGACAGGTCTGCCCAGTCCACACTGCTGCAAAGGGGTAACCTGGGCTTTAACCTCACCTGCTTGGACGCCTCTAGCCTCCTCTAGGCCCTGGCAAAGATGTGACCAGGTGATGATGGTGTGGTGTTGTGGGCATGCTGCTGCTGCTGTGCTGTGTGTGAAGGGCTGTGCAGAGACGCTGCTGGAGGGGCTACCCAGAAGGAGCGATGTTTCCCAGCACCCCTTGCAGTGAGGTGGGGCCATGTGACCCACTCTCACCAGAGGAAGCCTTCAGGCCTGTTTTCTCTCTCCAGAAAGCCCGATTACCCTATCAGTGGAAGAGGAGCTGCCCTCATCCTGCCCCAGACCAGCAGCCTTCCTTGTTGAAGTTCAGAGGCAGTTGGTATTGTCCAAGATCCCTGTTAGACTCTCAGGGAACACGGGACCTCTTCTACCCTCCCCTGTTCCTCTTTGGAGGGAAGACACTGGCCAGTTGGGCCTCTAGGCTGATCCCTGGGTGGTTCACTGATCAAACCCATTGGTGGGAGACCATGAGGTCATCTTCCCATGGCTGGACGCAGCATACAAGGTCGCCCTGACTATCTCTTCCCAGAAGTGGCAAGAAAATCGTGCAAACCTGACAGGGACACTCCACACCCTCCACTTGATCCAGCAGCATAGGCCGTGTGGGGAGTCCATGGACTTAGCAGGGAATTAAGGGAAGCCGCTTACACCTGCTGCTTTACCTCTCCACTGTCAAGCAGAATCAGACCCTCCCCAGCTCTGGCCAGAACATGGCCCCTTCCTTCCCCAGGTTTGCCCCACATTGCTTCTGATTGGTCTGTAGCACAGCTACACTATGACTAACCAATCAGACTTTGCCAAGTTCATACCTCCCTCGTTCCTGGCCCTTCTTTCCTTCCCCTGGTCCTATAAAAGCCCAGGCTGACTCCAGGCTAGGGAGGTAAAATTGAGCCTCCCCTCATGTCCTTCCTGCTGGTTGATCTTGCAGTGACACTTTTTCTTTTTTGAAAAGTTGCTGTATATTATTGGTTTCTATGTACACTGTTAAGCTAGCCCCTAGCTCAGGAACAACCCTGCCCCACACCTGAACCTCCTGCTCCAGCCCTACCACCTGACCCTAAAGCACTGGCATATTCCCCTCTTGTGCCTTTATTCCTGATGTTTCCTTGCACTGCAATGTCCTGTTCCCTGAATTCTTGGTTTCCCCAAATTCTGCACATTCCTCACTGTACCAGCACCCTTGGGCCTTGAAGGAACAGCACAGAGAAGGAAGTGGGATCAGAGAGATGTGATTCCTTCCCTGTCTGCCCTCTCACTTGATGTGTGACCTTAGGTTTACTCTGTAACTGCTCCAGCCTCAGCATATTCATCTTGTGTGTGCAGACAGTACCATCAACCCAAATAGGTGTTTAAATAAATTGAGTGCAATCATTTGTAAGGAGGTCCTGGGGCACAGGGGTCACCGAATAATTGCTGGTCAGTATGATCAGTGCTGAACCCATGTAGCCAGTTCTGCCTCCACCAATTCACCTCCAGAACAGCAGGCAGGGCCCCTGGGGAGATCCCACCCGGCAGCCTGTATCTTGGAAAGAGAAATAGAAAATATTCTAATTCCAAATAGTAAATGTCAGAGGCGTGGAAAGGATTCTGAGATTCTGAAAATAAACACCTGGCACCGAAGGGAAGGAGGGAGGTGGGAGAGGAAGGAGGGGTGGAGATGGAGGGCCAGGGAGTGAGGCAGTTGAGGTGGCAAGACTGGGGTAGGGAAGGAGCTGTTTTGCAATGCGCCCCCTGAGTACTTGGAGAGGAGGGGGCGTAGATATCTCAGGCTAAGGGGGGGACGTGCCCCTGATTGGGGAGGAGGTTCTGACCATAAATCATCTTCAAATCTCTCATAAAAACCGGGTGCTATGAACCTGCCCCACTGAGGATGCTGTCCACATGGGTCTCCAGCCTGACCCTTCTTGCTGGTCCAGAAGGGTCCAGAAAGGTCCAGACCCTGGACTTGTGGGTGAAACTACTTCCCCTTATGACCTCTTTATGACCAGATGCCTGTGAGCTGGTGCATCCTAAGTCACAGGGCTCGCTCCTGACTTCCTCCAGCTGAGAGGTGCCTCACCAAGGGGCCACCCCAGCTCTCTCTCAGTCACTCTGCCTGATTCTTTCACGACAACTTCCACCTGGAATTCATGTTTATTTGCATATGTCATCGCCATGGATGTCCACACCCTGGCAGCATCTGGGCCTCAGCCTCACTCCTGCTGTGTTCCCAGATCTATAAGAACCCTCCAATCTGGGGGTAGGGGACAGATTTGGGAGAGTCGGTTATCGCATGATCCATTTGAGGGGCAAATAGGATGATATTTTAATCTAGTGAAAACCTTCCCACGGCTCCTGATTACTTCTGAGATAAAGGCAGCCAGCCTGCAGTGACCCACAAGCCTGCGCCCCTCCCACCCTTCCTTCCTTGCTCTCTGTGCTCTGGCTCCACTGGCTTATTCCAGCACTCCAGCCTTGCCCTGGTCCTGCTTCCTCAGGACATTTGCACAGATCTTGTCCCAACTCAGGCATTTTTAGATCTCCAAGCTACTCCACAGCCCCTTCTACCTGGTGGAGAGGGGGAATCTGAGATGGCCTTGACCTGCAAGGCAGACCCTGAGTCCAACTGAGCTGTGTGACCTTGGTCAACTCACTCAACCTCTCTGTGCGTTTTTTCCCCTCTGTTAGCAGAAGGGCTGGCATTATGTTTCTGCTCATACTAGGGTTTCTTAGATTATTGAAAAGAACCCTTTATAAATGTATTGATTACTTACTATGTACCAAGCATTATACTAAATATAAACTTTATGCCACTTACATATCTATATCGATCATATAGGATTGACAGAAACTGACTATATAGGATCATTAGATTATGTATCTGATACAAGCAATAATCCTATTTGTTATTATTCCCAGTTGCTCACAGAGGAGACTGAGGGCCCAGAGGTAAAATAGTGCGTTCTGCACCCAGACTCTGCCAGACCCCACCCACACACTGGCAAATCCAGAGCTTGCCTTCAAATCCCCGCAGAGAGGGAACCACTTCATTACAAAAGAGTCACTTCATTACAAAGGGCCTCTTCATGGAGACAAAACACGGAGGAGGCCAATTCAAGTCCCTCGGTTGCAGTGTCACTGCGGGAATCGATGCGCTGTGGTCACCTCCCTGCCCAGCGGCAGCGGGGTCTCAGCAGGCCGCCTTGTCCCCCGCTCATCCTCCAGGGACTGGCAGAGCGGCCCAGACCCTGATCGATCCCTCCCCTGAAGTGTCCTAATGAAATACAAATGTGCAGGTGCCCCGAGGGCCCTGCACAGGGACTGGAAGAAAGCGGCCCAGCCAGGGAGACTGCCCTCCGCCCCCGCATCCCGCTGCACACGCCGCCCCACCTTGATCTTGGACTCACAGCTCAGTTCTAGAAAATCGGTATTTTAACTGCCTCAACTTTGTCACAGACCGGTAAGAGGCGGGAACCATCGATAGGGTTTGGGGGATATTTCCAGTAATAAGCAAGCCACCTGCTAGAAAGGCCTCTTGCAGAGAGCTGGCACCTGTTGGTTAGTTGTGGGGCAGGGGGAGGGAAGGTTTCTGCGGCTCAGTGCCAGGGCATTCTGCCCCGTGCCTGCATACGTGACTAAGTTGGCGGTAGATGCCCGAGACGGAAACCCCGCCCTGGGCTGGCCACTGCCTCCACTGCCCAGAGCGCCTGTCTCGGGAAGCCGAGGTGGAAAGAGCAGCGGCCATTTTGGAGACTGGGTTTCAGGTCTGAGTGAGTGCTTCTGTGGGCCCAGTCCATGGGTCTATGATGGGACCCTGCGCGCTGGGGACAGGTGACTTGTTCTGAGGCCACACAGCAAGCTGGTGGCAGGTCATGGCACTCTGCCTTAACTCATGACAGGCTCCTTAAGGGCAGGCCCAGGGTTTCGTCTTGGCAACGCCCATGTCCAGCAAGGACGCGTGGAGGAAGGGAAGCGTGAAGACGCAAACGGAGGAGGCCGTCAGTGGGATGTGAATACAGATTGTGAGGCGGACACCCAGTACCGGCTCTGGAGTCACCCGTCCTGCCACGTGGCAGCACCTCCCACTTACCGTGTGACCGGGGGTGTGACCTCTCTGGGCCTCAGTTTCCTGAGCTGTGCTCACAGGGTTGTTGGGAAGATTAACTAAGAAAATGTGACTTCAGCATTTAGCACAATGCTGGAGAGAGACCCAGAAGCCAAGTAAAATACTAGTCATTAAAATTGGAATTATTTTTCATCATTTACCTCAGCTTTATTCTGAGATGTCTTCTATCACAAGATACACCATCAATTTATAGTAGTCTCTGAGGGGGGAAGAAAACAAAAGAAAAGATGAAATTAAATGTCCAGATCAATTAAAGGAAGCATCTTGTTTAGGAAAATTTAAAATGCATGTCCCAGAATTGAAGAGATAGGATATTAATATCAAACGGCTGTTTGGAGATTTCGGATGCCTGGGGATGCTCCCAGCACACACCAGAGAGGAAGAATGGGAGTCATGTTGTCCTGGCAAACAGAACTGAGGTGTGTCCTGCTGTTTGTGGCCTCTGTTTCCTGCCTGGACCATGAACAGCCAGCACTGGATGATCCATCTGGAAGGATTTGATGATTTCTTGGGCACTCAAGCCCTGAATGTGGAGGCAGAGTGGATTCCTTTGCTGGCCCAGCTGCAGAGGTGAGGCTTCCAGAATGGGGCCTGCTTGTCCTCAGAAGTAGGCTGGCAGACTTGCTTCTGAGTGCCCCCCCCTCCCGCAGGACCCGAGCACAGAGGCAGGCATGTGCTAGGCTGGAATGGGGTCCCTGGGCCCCCACCTGCGTTCTGTGGAGATCTCCACTTAGCGCATCTGTAAGTCCTTTCCTGATCACCACCAGCCCTCACCCCCAGAGACTTGCTTGCAAGGTTTCTTGAAGGTTGATCCTGGCTGTCTTCATTGCTGCCCATTTTAGGACTGCTGGTGGAGGTGGAGGGGAGGCTGGGAAAGGGTATGAGGAGGGCAGGAGCCAAGAGGGAGAAGGGGATGAGATGAAGGACTCCAAGAGGGTCTGTTTACTCCCATCAGCTCCAAGTTACTTTTAAGTAGGATGAAATCATGCTCACACCCCCTTTATCTCCATGCAGAGCGCCTTGACATTTGGGGAGAAAAAAAATAAGGAAAAGATGAGATATATAATATCTGGTGTAAACTGAGGATGAAGAAATATCAGAAGACTCACGGTCACACTCCTTAATATCTTGAAAAATAAAGCTACCATAGGATTTTGGTGATGAGAAGGGAAGAGAGGTGGGTAGGAAAGAGAGTGGGAATGGGGTGAAGAAGAACAGGTAAATGAATAGGGCCTGGGCTGGAAGGAGGCTGCATTTTTGCATATCAATTTACACACTTTATGTAAACAGACAAACACATTTATGTGGAATCATATGCTCATTGGTTTTGCCTGCTACCTTGTTCACCTAACCTCATTTTATATGCATTTTCTTGCACAATTAACTGCTTTTCCTTGCAAATTATTTTTTTAAACAGGTGTTTCCATGGCTATGCAATATTTTAACGTGGCATAGTAAATTTTCTAGGCCTGCATTTTTTGATGTGGTAGATGTTAGCCACAGGTGATTACTGAGCAGTGAAATGAGCCAGCCTGTGTGAGTATAAAACATACATCAGCTTTTGAAGCCATGGTACCAAAACAAAAACCAAAACAAAAAAACCCTTTTCACTAAAAACTCTGTATTGATCATGTTGAAACCATATTTTGATATATTGAGTTAAACAAAATATACTATTAATTTCACTTGTGCTTGCCAAGGAATTGAAAATTATAGACATGATTTGTATTGCAGAACATGTCAATTAGATGGTGGCACAGAGTGAGACAATCTCCTGTGGTTAGACATTTAAGCTTTCTCAGATTTTATTCCATTTTAGGCAACTGTAGTGAACATAATGGATACAGGAATAGTTGACATTTCTGGAGCTTTTTTCATATTCCTGGATCTGTGCTGAGCACAGTCTCTCACAAGCCTCCAGCTCTTACTGCCCCCAATGACAGATGAGGGACCAGAACTCAGAGAAGCTCGGTGCTTACTCCAAGCCACACAGCAGCGGTTTCATCAGTGAAAATCTAGATCTGATCGATTTCCGTGGTTCTTATCAGTAGCTAACTGCCCTTTTGGGGCATCTTTCTGATAATTCCCTTGGGGTTAATATCAAGGAGTAGGAATAGTGGGCAGAAGGGTTGAAACACTTCAAGATTCTTAGGGCATATTGCAACTTATCTTTCAGAAAGTTGTCAATTCATATTACAAATAGCAGCTTATTCATTCTGCAAATGTCCACCAGCAGCGACTGTTCTGTGTGCTAGAGCCACCCTCTGCAGGCCAGTCAAGCTCCCTTCCCCCTGGGGCCAGCATGGTCCTTCTCACAGGTTGGAGAAGCCCTGCAGAGGGAACTTAGGCTTTCAGGTGGACAGAAATCTGCATTTAAAGTTACGGGCACAGAGCGGTGAATGACACAGGGAAGGATGTGAGGGTCTCCACTTCAAGTAGGGCTATCCAGGAGGACTTCTCAGAGGAGGTGGCCTTGAAGTGAGCCCTGAATAGCCAGAAAGGTTCCAGGCTGGAGTCCATTAAGGGGGTGGGGGGGGCTGAGGTCTTTGGTTAGAGGAACTGGAAAAAGGAGGTGGAGCTAGAGCTGGGTGAGGGTCAGAGTGGGCAGGTGGGGTCAGGAGCTCTGCTGACCAAGTGGAGAAGACGAAGACCTGCCTCGAGGGGAGTAGAAAGTCCTCAGCAGCAGAGCTGCAAAGTGAAACCTATAATTCATCAAGCTCTCTTTAGAGGATCCCAGCAGGAGGAATCAAAATTAGCCATGCAATTTAATATTTATTCCAAATATTTCAAATGAGAAAAGAAATCAGAAAGAAAGGAAATCTGTAATCACATTTCACATTTTAAAAAGCTGAAATTTACCTAAAACAGCACGTATTGAGGAAAACTGTGCTAGGGTTCTGAATGAGGCCCCTGACACCCCCAGAGCACATCCCCTCCACCCTGGGGATCCATCCCCCCCCCCGTGTCCATCCTCCCAGCAATCATTTGAGACACCATTTTTTTCTGTTGAGAGGCTAGAAAGGTAATTTAGCCTGTTCTCATCAGAATTTGATGGAAATAGCTTTTTGTTTTGATGGGTTAGGGATATTTTATTTTCCTCATCACAATTCATTTTTGATAATACCCTGCACATTTTTCAGGCTTGTTATCCAAAGAGAAAACTGACTCTCAAGTTGTGTCAGTGAGGAGCTGTGAGGGTGCAGAACCTCTTAAAGAAACTCCTGGGCAGTCATGGAGGCCACTTAACCCTTGAATTAAAGATGCCTGTGAGCCACTCTGCTGACCCTTAGAAGAACCCAGGGTGGGCCAGACCTCAGTGAACCCCTCTAACCAGGGCAGAGGGGGTATGGGAACAAAGGGAAAGCTGCAGCCACTCTTGCAGTGGGCAGGGCAGGCTGCTGGACTGTCTGAATGCTGGATCAAGATGAGGGCTGCTCTGATGGACAGAGCCCAGGGATGTGCTGACCTGTGGCCAGGAGGAGCCTGATCTCCAACCAGCGGGAGCAGTAGAGGGGGAACCTGGAGGATGTGGAGCTGGCCTGCTGGTGGCGGAGCAGCTCCATCTCCTGCTGCCCTGGGGAATAGACATGCACACATGCCCACCAGGCTGATGGGTCCATCATGTGCAGGAGGGACGAGTCATCTGCAAAGTGGACAAGTAGATGTGCTGGTGTCTTAGAGCTCAGCTATTGGGAATAGCTGCTGACTTTGATGCCATAGCCTCCTTTCCCCTGCCTCAGGCCCCCAGCCAGGAGCACCTGCTTCCTGGACTACTACCACCTTATCTACCAGGTGGATAGGGCAGACATGAGTCCTGTGATGAGAGAAGCTCTCTATGGGGACAACTGTCCTGAGCTGTCATGAAAGGGGAAATTCAAAATACCAGTAAAGGATGAAGAAAAGGGAGCATGTGGTCTCTTTTTCCCACCAGGCAAGGAAGAAAATGCTATAGCACAGCCCTCTCTCTCTGCTGTGCATCAGGAGTACTGGGAAGTGGGTATGATGACAAGTCTGAGAACAGCCTCTGACCTAACACCAAACCTGGCTGTCTCCTCATTCATTCATTCATTCATTCATTCATTCATTCATTCATTCATTCATTCATTCATTCACCCAATCTATACTTACTGAAGGCTTCGGATACTGCAGTAGACAAAACCATTTTCCTGTCTTCATGGAGTTTCTATTTTAAGAGATAATTAACCAACATACTAAAGAAGTCAATTTTAGATAAGCATTAAAGAAAAAGAAAAAGTAAACACAAAGGGCTTGAGAATACACAGGGTGAGGGGTTAAACATGCAGGCAGGGTGAGCCTCATGAGAAGGCCACATTGAGGAAGGGGTGCAGAGGCTAGTAAGTCAGCCACGCCTATGCAGGGCTACAGCAGGAGCATCAGGTGAAGTGGAGGTAGCCAGAGTGGGGGATGGGGTGGGGCAGGAGTGCAGAGACATGCTAATGGTCCAGTATGGGTAGGTCTTCATGCTCTTAGTATGATCAGAGCCCTCTTGTGTTTTGGAATGTCACTAAGGACCACCTACTAAGCTGAGTATAGGAAGGGAGGCAGTTTGGATGGTTCTAGATAATTCTGATGATCATCTAGGCAAGAGGTGGTGATACTGGGTAGCAGGTAAGAGAGGGACAGATTCTGGACTTGAAATAGAGCCCACAAGATCAGATGATGGATTTTTATGGGACCTGAGAGAAAAACAGGAGTTTGGGGTGACTTCAAGGTAGAGGCTAAGTTACACATATGAGTGTCCTTGAGGGACTGGAGTAGAGTAAAGATGTGATCTGTGCTCCAATTCAACACAGCAGAGGTGATAGCTGGTCAGCCATTGCATGGTACTCCCTGGTGTAGGGACACACCAAGATGAAGACTGCAGGGTGGGGCTCCCCGTCGTGACATAGCCTGTGACATGCTCTGATGTGAATTATGCTGGAGTAGTGATTGTTGAAAATCAAGGAATATTACTCTCTGCCTTTAATAAAGGGCACATCCGGGGTGAGGGTGTTTGAGATGACAAACCCTCCTCTCTCCCCCTCTCCTTCTCTACCAATCAACGGTCAGCTTGGTTGGGAGATAAGAACATGGACCTGCACAAAAAAAAGCTCCTCCCTGCAGGAAAATAACAGAGAAATAAAGGAACCTACACAAAAGGCAGATGGTGAGCTCAGTATAAGAAGCATCACCCACGCTCCCACGCAGGACCAGTCCTGCTCATCAAGCATAGTGACCGAACTCAAGACCGAACAAAGCCCTCCGAGAGCCAAGGGTTTGATGGAAAGTCCTGGCTGAGACTTATAGAAAGGAAGAATTGAAAAATGAGCTGACATGGCCCAAGAAAGAAATGGAGGAAATTAATGACAACAGCACGGAGATGAATGGCATAAGGATCAATAAGAACCAGTAAGCATGAATGGAGATTCCACCAGGGACACAGAAAAACCAGTCCAGGAAATCACTCAAGTCAAAATGGAAACGGATAAGATTTCAGAAATGGATATAGATGCACCTCATCTGGCCCTGTGACCTCTGACCCTGTGACCCTGGGTGTTCTCCCCAGTGGTTCTGCAAGACTGTGGAGCTAGGCCAAGGCCCAGTGACCAAACTCGGGATGACCTGTTAAGATGACCTGTTCCAAGGTGACCTCTCAGCGGCTCTGATAGTCATAGACATTCTACTGGATCCCGTGCCGACTGGAGAGCAGCTCACAGCTGCAGGGGCATTTGGTGGTGGTGGTGGTGGGGGTGTCATGGATCACATGGTGGGTAAAATGAGTCTCAGTTGCTGGAGAAGAATGGCACAGTCGTTTTTCCATTGCTCTGGAACTTTCGAGCCTTGCTTCGACTGTTAAACGAGTATAGTTCCTGGAGGGCCTTTAAAAGGAAAAAGTGATTTAAAAAAAGTTATTGATCTCTTTGTAAAACCATGCCATCAAGCTGCAGCCCATGCATGCAAGCCATTGGCCCAGCCTGGGGTTTGTAGTCAGTCTGTGCGGAGATGCTTGGGACCCAAGGAAAGCATTTTCGTGGTGCGCAGACAAGAAATCTTCCCAACCAGAGACTCATCCTGAAACCTGAAGATACTGCGTGGGTATGGGCTGTGGCTTTTAGATAGATGCTCCCATTGTTTTGTGGACAATATTAATTTCTTTGGTCAATCTCTGAGGAGATAAGGGTAAAAAATAATCCTCGGGTCTTAGAGACTTCAAGACAGTACAGGCTGTGTATTTGAAAATTACTAAGAGAGCAGAACTCATCACAAGGAAAGAGAGACTGAAAGTTCTCATCATCAGAGAATTTTTTTCTTCATTATGTGAGGGAACAGAGGCTAATTAGACATAGTGGAGTGATCACTTCTCAATGGTTACAGATACCAACCCATTATGCTGAATAACCGAGACTAATATAATGTTATACTGTTAATTGTACCTCAATAGAAGATCAAATTAAAAAAAAGAAAATACAAATTGTGAACTCATTCCCATTGTTTCCAAAGAATGATAGTGTAACTACTAAAACAGCTTACTGTGATAGAATGCAATAAAAAAGGTAAAGATTTTTTGATCTAATCAAGATACTCCACAATCATTAGCACTAACTACGCAATAGATTAAAGAAACATATATATACCCCACATATAGCATATATATATCTCAGGCTGTATATACACTATATACTATTACTATATATATATGCTATATGATATAGTCTGTAGTATATATATATAATATTATATATATATAATATATATATAATATTAAACTGTAACCTGGAGCTTTAAGATTGTTTAGAGATGTGCAATCTCAAGTACCTCATAAGTACATGTATCACTAAGAAAAATGTGTATTAAGAGGTAAAGGGCAGAGGCAGGTGCAGGAAATCCGCACCCACCTCATGCTGAGAGCACACAACTGGGCAAGGCCATCTTCAACAAACTTCACCACGTCCCACTCACTCGGCCACCCTGACAGGTACCTGCTTGCTGGGTGTCACGGGACTTGGCCTGGGCAATCACCTTGTCAGGTCGCTGCTTGGAGAAGTGTGTCATCAGAAGCTTGTGTGATGCCCCAAGGTTACATGGTCAGTAACCGATGGCACCTGTGTGGTCAGGTGTCCTGCTTCCAGGGTCCTCCTCACTCTCCTTGCAGGTATGGTTCAGGCTCTCACATCAGCCAGGAGCCATCTATCACTCAGAGAGGACAGAGATACTCCACCCCATGTATCCTGCGGGCAGGTCAGTCACGAGGGTACCCCCTCACCGGACTGGGGAGGAGGATGAGGCTGGTGGCAGGGGATGAGCACAGGTATGTGAGGCCCAGGTCCCAGTGCTTTCCATCCCTGAGCGTACAGGGCTCGAGGAGAGGGGGGGGGCACATTCACCAAGCTAGTCCTGCACCAGGTGAGGCTGCTTGCAAGCTGAGCACCTGAGTGGCCAGCAAGCCTGGGTGGATATCCTGGATGTGCTGACGCTCCAGGACCATGGGGTAGTGGGTGCTTCCAGTAGAGGGGGATGGGGGTCAGAAACCAGGGGCCAAGTGAGCCCCTGCATGCAGGCAGAGTGGCACCAGCTGCTGCCTTTGATTGAAGTGGCTGAAGGTTAGGGCACCCCCATGCCCCTGGGTCTGGCCATCAATAGTCACCAAGGTCAGGAGACAAATGGACGATGCTCTGTGCTGAGCTGTGATGGGCATGGATCATAGTGACCTGTTAGAGCTGTGAGCCAGGCGCTCTTGGATTCCTGTGGGAGCACCTGGGGCTAGGACCTACTCTATTGGCTGCAGTACCCCAGGCACAGGCAGGCCTACACATAACAGGGACTCAAGAAATCTGCTGGAATGAGTGAACCTGTTGTTGGGTGTTTCTTTGACCTCCCAGGTTCTCTCGTTCTCTCTTCAAAGGCTCTGACAAGGAGACACTTGGATATTTCTATGAACTGAACGTGCCTCACTCCCCAAGTTCATATCTGCGGTCTAAAGAAATTCCTGGTCCTGGTCCCACAGCCATCCCAGGCCTGCCCTTCTGTCCTCACCCAGCAACCTGCTCTCCATGCAGCTGAGACTTTCCTGTTTGCAGAGAAGCAGGTGCACATACAGGCACAGGACCCCAGGGACAGAGTCATTTCACATACACAAGAGGCACACATCGTATTGCTATGTTGTCTCCAAACACCTGGAGGCCTCTGGGTAATGGCCGTGCTTAAACGGAGTATCGGAGAAATGAGAGCTGACACCAGAGTCTATGACAGGCTGTCTGGCTTTACGAGATGCTAGTCAGGCTTCGAGCCAACACTGGACAGGGCTGCCAGTCTGCAGGGGTCTCGCAGGGATGGGACTCCTGAGAGTGTCCTCCCATGGGGACCTGGAGAATAGGGAAGGGGGTGGAATCAGTGTCCCTGGGAGGAATGGAGGGGAGTGATGTAGGAATCAACCAGAGGGTTGTGATCATTCTCTCAAGTGATTACAACCCATGCCTCTTTCTCTGCGGGTTGCCATGATGGTCCACGTCAGACTGTTGACAGTGGAAGGAAAGTCTCAGCCCTTGAACCCAGGGCACCTGGGGCATAGTGGGTCCAGAGCAGCTGTGGGACCCTTTGGCCTGGACTGGAGGGATGATGGCTGCATCAGTCTGGGCCTGGTCCTTTCCCTGGAGCAGTGGATCCAACCAGGATGTGGGATGGAGCCCTTTGTCTTCCTTGAGGATGAGCATTTCCCTGGGGTCGCTCATGTGGCCGAGAGCCACAGGCAGATGGGGCTATGATGCTAACACCTGCATCACCAAGAGCTGAAACGGCTTTGCGACTACTCACAGCAGAGTAGAGCCAGCGACCTCTCCCTCACTAGAGCCAATGTGGGAAAGAGCGGCATTTGCTTGGCTCCTGGGGGAGGGACTGATTCGACTGTCAGCTGGTCAGGGTGCCTCTCGCCTCTCTAGGTGGCTTGTCCTTTGGGCTGCTGACCTGCAGCAGGGGCCTGTTTGACAATGCAGAAGCAGCCAGGAGTTGGGGGAAACTTCTTCTCTGCCTCCACACCAGCACTGTCCTCCCACATGCACAGGGAAGTCCTGGATCTTATGATCCAAATAGGTCTGCACGTGATCAAGAAAATGACCCAGAAGCTGAAAGCACAAATTATTTCACCTTTTCCTTTCTGTACAGCCACCAGAACATTGTGCAGCACAGACAGGATAATTGTAATAAACCTAGGAGGCTGACAGAGAGGAAGGACAGCAGGACAGTGGGCACGACTTGTGGACGGGCAGCCTGGAGGACCAGCTCAGACCTCGCTCCTTCCCTGGCCGGCACAGATACTGTGCTTTGTGCAAGACCCTCCACCAGCAGAAGGATGAAGACTTGCTAATGTCTCAAATGATGGCTTGCATTTGTAGCAATAAAGCATGTTTCAATTAGGCTATGTGAAGACTTTTCAAACATATGCCAATGCAGACACCATAGTGTCAACACAACTTTCATATGTACTGGGACCAAAAATTCATGTCACCCATCCGCTCTCTTGCCTTATTGTGACCGTTGGTGCCTGAACCCCAAAGTCTCCAGGGTGAGTCTGTTGCCTGGCTCAGTCACAAAGAATCAGGGGTGGTCCTTGGCAGGGGCCCAGTCTTTACATGGAAGTAGCTTCCAGGAAAGTGTTGTCCATCAGGTTCCACCTTCTAGATCTTTCCTTCTTTCCAGCATCATGGGTATGTGGCTGATCTGTCTCAGTCTTTTACACTGTAGAACTTCCAAGGCCCAACCATCTGGTGTAGGGGTGGAGTCGCCTGTGCTGTTGCATGGACTTCATGACCCTGTGGACCTTCTGTGTGACTGTCACACTCACACTCCCAGGGAGGCCTGAGCAATGTCATTTCCAGACCTGCTTCCTGTGACTTTAGGACCCTCTTTAAGATTCTTGGAAAGTCATGTCTCCAGCCGAGAGGGTCTGTAAGTGACTGCCTGAGCCTTTGGTCTTCAAAGTTCTTAGCGCCTCAGCTGACACTTGTCTTTGGCAATGTGACTTGTTTCACTGCACTTTTTTTTTTTTTTGCAGGGAATAAAACATTTATAGAGGGAGGCTGGGGATAAGAAACGGTTTTATTTTCCAATCCAGCAGAGCCTGGCAGCTCTGTATTTTCTCTGCCTTTGGCTTGCAGATCGAGCTGTCTCTGCAGCTCATCTGTGTCTCCCTGTGCTTCATCACGGAGAGAAGCCACAGACGCTTGTGCTGTTCTGCTTGGAAATCGTTTTGCTGAGGGCCAACGCTTCATTAGGTATATTTGCCATCTTCCTTCCCTCTGACTGTCAATTTTCTGCAGCGACATATTTCTAATCTGCTGCAGGAGTTGCTGGCTTCCCCCACCTCCCCAAACTGCTTGGGGTGGGGCACTGCTTTTCTATACTCCCCTTCCAGAGTTCTGATCTCTTTTCCATACCTGCATGATGTCAGTTTTGCTACACTATTGATCAAAGCAGGAGGCAAGGCCAGCATATACCCTGGGTGGAGGCACAGACTCCTTCTCTGGATGGGAGCAGCTGCTAACCCTTGTAGTGAGTTTAACCCCAAGAAGAACATAGGCAAGGCTGCTGAGCGCCCCACAGTATGTATTACTATTGATTGTCTTCAGGGGTCTTTTCTCACCATTCCTGAAATGATTAGTGTTTCTTCGATGGTGGGCCCTGCATGGAGGAAAATAAGTCTGCAGCGCTCTGGACACTGAGTTGCAGGCCTCAGATCCCCTCGTTTGACATATAGCCCCAGGGGGTCTCTGTCCCTCTTGGAACCCCCTCTGCTGGAGCTCACTGGATTCTCACATGGAGTCAGGCATCAGGTACAGGAGAAAAAGAGCCTGTGGTTTCTCCCTGCCCAGGATTGAGGTGGAAAGTGGTAGATTCACTTGTAGCTTTAGGAACACAAGTAGTTTGTCCTTCCAAGTCTACTTTATTATTATTTTTAATAGAACCATGATTTAACATAGTTAAAATAATTTAATATAACCATTATTCTAACCGCCTGAATTAACAATTCCTTAATTTTACCCAGTAGCCAGACATGCCTCAATAATATGGTTGGTGTTTCATCTTTTATAGCTTGTTTGAACCAGGATTCAAATAAAGTTGACCCAGGATTGGTTGACAACCCTTCTGTAATTCTTTTACTCAATAACTTCTCCTTCACATTCTCATTATCTACTGAAGAAACCATGTGACTTGTCCTATAATGCTCACAACAAGCCCCCTGGCAATCCCTGTCTACCCACAATCCCCTGGGGCCAACCCCATGGGCAAAGCTGGGGTAATATGCTCACCATGGAGAGGTTTAAGTGAAGATTGTAAATAACTTCATGCTACGTTCAGTCATTGCCATCAAATTAGTTTGGGAGCCAAGTTCATGGAAAACACTTTCTCTTTTGGGAACTTGAGGGGCTGAGGGGGTAAGGGATTGGGTTATGGGGAGAATGTTTGGACCTTCCACCCCCAACTCACCCATTGAAACCCTGAGCTCCAATAGGATGGTGTGAGGGGGTGGGGCCTTTCAGGGTGATCAGGTAGTGGTGTCATGAGGTGGATGGGGTGGGGGGCGTGATGGGATTAGTGTCCTGATAAGAATGTCCTGTAGGAAATGTGAAGACCAAAGACTTGGAAGAAGGGGCTCAGAAGGGGACCTCACTCACACAAGAGGGCCCTATGAGCATGTCCAAGAGGAATGCCATCCACCAGGTGGGTTGGGCCTTCCTGAGGGCCACTCTGCCAACAGCTTGACCTGACTCCAGCCCCCAGGTCTGTGGATGTATCTGTTGACTAACCCCCGGCACCCTGTGTTACAGCTCGAGCTGAAGTCAGACACTTCTGCTGGGTGGTTTTGAAGTAAGGCAGCACCGACTACCCTTATGTTAGCTGTGCACCTCTGTGAGTCTGGTTACTTCTAGGAATACGTTTTAAAAGGGAGATGTTTTAAATAAACTGACAGTAGTTCTGGATTCAATAAATATCTGCACAATTTAAAAAGGAAAAGGATTGAGCAGAAGGGCAGGCAGTGAGCCTGACACTGTCCGACACCTGGTGGAGGAGACCGAGGCACGGAGAGAAGCTACTCCTGAGGCCTGTGACTAGTGGAGGTGAGACCGTCACCCCCTGTGTCTGGGTCTGCCATGTCCCAGCCCCCTAAGCCTCCTGGGCACCCCTTCATGAAAACACATGTATTCTCATCTTGGGTATCCTTTTGGCCAGCTGAGTGTGATCTCACGCAGAACCCTCTCTCTCTCAAGCCCTGCTTTCCTCATCTAGAGGGACTGCAGCCAGCCTTGGGTTGTGGGAAGACTAGATCAAGCAAGGTGGGAGGTAGGGCGGCCCCCAGTCAGGCCTCATCTTACCACTGGTAGAATAAGAGTTTGTATGGGGGTCCTCATCCCTGTCCCCCTCCTCTTCCTGTATCCAACTCCTGATACCTGCAAGTCACAACCCCAAGTTCAGGAGCCATCTGTGTCTTGCACTCCCTCCCCCACAGCTGCCCACAGGGCCCAAGGGACCCAGGACAGAGGAAGGAACATGAGACAGAGGCCTGCACAGGATGTAAAGTGGGCTTGGGGCTGTTGGGCGGGGACCCCCGAGCCTGGGTGGGCTGAGCACTGGTGGGAAGAGGGGGGACAGACACTGCGGGGGGGGCGTGGCCCAAGGCTCCTGTGGAAACACACGTGATTGTGGAGCTGAGAGGTATGGGGCAGTATGCAGCTGAGGATGGGGAGGGGGGCCCCTACATGCCTCTCAGAGCAGGTTCCCCTTCCAGGGGGCTGAGGGTGGGCTGCCTAAGATCTGTCTCCTTCCTCCCCCCATCTTACCCCATGGCTTCCACCCTCCTGCTCAGCTCCGTCTGGCCCGTCTCAGCCTCCGGTCTGTTCAGCTCCGCTCAGCATGGAGCGTGGCTGATAGAATTTTATCGAAACGTCTAAATATGAGTTTTTCCTGCGTGTCAACCCTTCATCTTCTCACTGCACTACTCCCTGAGCATTTTATAGCAAGGGAAAAGAGAAAGAAAAAAGTCACCCTGGCATTTATTGAGATAAATTGTGAGAGTCTGCAAGGCTGAATTGTTAAAAATACATCTTCGCCTGCTGCCAACACCACGCGCGTAGCTGGTAAGTCAAGTTTCCTTTATCTTCCTGAAGTGTCTGGGCAGAGAGGGGCTTCCTCCCACCTCTTCCTACCCCCTGCTATTCAGATCGCAGGAAACTCTGCCGCCGCATTCCCCGGAGAGGGCCGGGGCTCCGCACACAGCACGCTCGTAACACCTCTCCTTCCACGAAGTGCAATGCACCGGAACACTCGTGATTGATTTTTCGGCGCTGCCTCTTACGGGAAAGTGGAGGGAGTCACACTCTCTGAAAGTCGACCATGTTTATGTGTTTTGCTTGTTGTGGGTAACACCTCCCCCACACGCCACCGAGACCTTGCACAAGAAGAAGTGCTGGTGGGGCGGGGTTGGGGTCCCACGGGGACTGCCTGGTCTGGGATGCTAACTCACTTTGCTGTGTTCAGCTGGTGTCAGTGCATGTGGGCTTGGCTGGCTTGGCTGAGCCAGTGAGCTGGCTTCTGTGCCTGGAGCCTCTGCGGGGTGGCTCTGGTCCTCGTGGCGGGCCTGGTCCTACTCACGTGGCGGTCCACGGGAGAGAAGGGGCACAGGCCCTACAAGTCCAGAGCAGAGCAAGGCTGCTTTTGCATGTCTTCTTGGCCCAAGGCTAAGTCATGCTTAAGGGGTGAGAGGAGACTGCCTCTCACTGGGACCAGAAGCAGAGTCACATTGGGAAGATAAGAATCAAGGGAGGCCACTGGGATAATTGCAGACATCTTTGCATCGACCTCATCACATTCTGGTGCTGATCCTTGAAGTCCCCCTGTGAGGGAGGAGCTATGAGCGCCATCTTTCCAACAAGGAAACTGAGGCTGAGAGAATTTCACCTCAGGTCTTTGTTCCTTCCTGCTTAGTGGGGTAGCCCAGTGAGCAGGGCACGGGCTGGCACTGGGGTTGGGGCTCTGATGCTGCAACAGTCATCAGCCCTGCTCTGGAGAAGTCAAAGGAGTGAGGCAGGTGCATAGAGGCATGAGAAAACTGGGGTGAGCCCTGCTAAAGGCCCCCAGGGGGACAATCATAAGCCAGGGGTTGGGGAAGTTGGAGTTTTCCCAGAGGAAGTTCCAGTCTGAGATTAGAGGAGGAAGGGGATTTGGCTGAGCAAGGAGGCTGGAAAGTATGCTCCAGGAGAGGGGCCTGAGGGGGAAAGAGGGGATCTCAGAGGACAAAGACAGCACACAGCCGTCCCAAGGGCACAGAGGGTGGAGTCAGGTCCTTGACCAGCAAGCTGCTGCAAGCGGGGCCCTCAGTCCACCCAGCCATGCCCAGGGTCTGTCTGGAGCAGACTTGGGGAAGGGGTCTCAGAAGCCCAGGGAAGCCACAGGGGTCAGGAAGCCTCTCTGCTCAGGAGTCCAGGAGCCACTCAAGAAGGCGGAGCCTCCCAGATGGAAGGATCAGGATCCTTTGTCATCTGGGGGTGTGTCCACCTGGGGTGGCAGCCAGGACCCTCTGCTTGGACCTTGCACAGCAGAGAAACTGCTGAGTGAGGCTGCTGGGATTCAGGAACTGCATGGGTCCTCATCCCCACTGATGCAGACAGCCCAGCCCCATCCTCATCCTGCCTCAGCACTAACCAGGCCGCCGCAGGGCCAGGCTCTGTGCTGAGCATGGCTATGACCATGAGTGAGAGCAGAGGGCCGCAGCCTCGGGCAGGCCACCAAGAAAGTGCTAAAGAAACCAACGAGCTGAAAATGCCACACGGGAAACTGTGACTAGACAAGCAGACTGGAAACTGATCAAATGCCAGATTAGGAAAGTGTGGGGGAGTCTGGGAGGGGAGGTCCATGGAGGGGGAGGGGTGTGCCCCAGGAGGGAGGAGCTTCCTGCAGAGAGAACAGCAGGTGTAGTGTTGACCTGGTGGGTGGCCATTCCCAGCTGGTTCACTCCCTCATCCTCAAACTGGGACGAAGAGCTGCGCCCCTGAGAGGAGCAGGGAAATGGCCAGAAGAATATCCATCCCCACCCACTGGTAGGGAGGGGTCAGGGTGGGAAGAAAGAGTGTGGAGGTCGGGTTGGGTCCCATGAGGTGGCCTGGGAGGCCCTCTGACCCAGAGTGATGGCCCCAAGGATGGCAGAAGGCATATGTGGGGCCAGAAATGCAGCCTGAGGTCACAGGAAGAGCTTTTGGTCAGCTGTGTGCCCTGGAGCTGCTCACTTGACCCCGCTGAACCTTGGTTTCCTCAAGGCCAGGACACAGCTGCTTTTGTTCTCGCTCCCACTGAGATTTCCTGACTCCGGCAGCACAGAGCTCTGCATTCATCACCCTCGCCACCAGCTGGGACACAGGACTTGGTCTACTGGCTGGAACGCCAAAGACGTGTCTGAACCCACCACCCTGTCCCTGACACCTCAGACACTGCCTGGCACTGCAGGCATCAATGTGTGTTTGCTGAATGAACTCTCCCTGCTTTATGGATAAGCAGGCCAGAGCTGGCAATGAGGGCTACTGGTTGGTCCAGGTACAGGAGCTTCCACTACACCGGGACTCCTCAGTGAGTGTCTCTTGGGTGTTGGGGATGGCCCTCTGATTGACGGGGGTGTGACAGCTGGGGAAACCACTCTCAGGAGTAGACTGGGATGTCCCAACCAGCCCTGGCTCAGCCCTCTCCTCTCCCTGAGATGGGCAAGGGGACCTGGGAAGGACAAATCCAGGTCACCTGGGGGTCCCAGCAGATCGCCGACTCTGACAGAACTGTGAGGATGGTGCAGCTGGGGGTCCCTGCTCTCCTGGGTCTCAGATCCGTTTTATATCATCATACAGGGAGGACAGGACACCCAGGCCCAATCCTGGCCTGGGGTCCTGCTCCTTTCCAGGCTGAGGTGCTGGACTTTCTCTCCTGCCCTGGCTGCTGGATGCTTCCCGCCTAGTGTGAAGTGGCCCTCACAAGGGATGCTTCACTTCGCAATGCTCTTCTGAGATGCCAAGTGTAACCAGTTCTCACATCTACCCAAGGTGCTGAGCAATCTCTACTTGATTAAGCAAAATGTTACCGGTCATGGTGTGACCATTTTAAATCTTTCATCTTTTCTGCTTTCCTCACTTCTCACAACCTATTAATTTCCAATTTTCTCCTCTGCCTCCCATCCTCACTCCATGCTTATGAAGCAAACGCCTTATGCTTATGAAGCAAAAGTCCCTCCTCCTTCCATTTCCCTCCTCCTCCCTCTCCCTCATCCCTCTCCCTCCTCTCTCTTTCCCTCCCCATCTCCCTCTCTTTCTCCCTCCCTCCCATTACCTTTGAGCAGCTATGAATCCTCCAACCCCCAAGTCCCAGGAAAACAGTGAGTGGAATGTGATGCAGATAGAGCCCTGCTCTGTCTCTCTGAAGTTTCAGGTCCTGGAGGGAGAATAACAAAACAGGAGAGAAGGACCTGGCCTCTCCCTACACCCCTGGGGGAGGAGGGGGCTGGAGTGCTGGGGGCTTGGCCCATAAGTCAGCATTGTCCATGATAGAATGCCACCCTTCCTTTTGGTTAAATGTTTCCATTTTCATTGAAAGGGCTGTGAGAGTAGGTCTTAGCTGCTTCTTTCCAGCTTTCTTGGTGACTCCTGGAGACATTTTATAACAGCAGGATGAGCTAATTCACACGCTGTGTCTGGTATCTAATGTTCCTCAGACTTATCCGACAATATAAGCCTCTGTCCTTGGAGCACCCATGACAACCCCCAGAACTAGTGTTCCCCTGAACCTAGTTTGGAAACTACAGAATCTTCTGCCGTTTAAATCCATGGACTTAGCGGTGCATTGGCTGGGCCTGGTGTTAGGAGCGGGGAGCATTTGCTCTGTTCCTCTTCCATGCCCCCGGGACCTCTGGACAGTAAGTCACCCTTCCTGCTGGCAGAGCTGCCAGGAGATGGGAGTCCCTGATGCACAAAGTCCAGCATCAAAGGTGTGCTTGGGGGACTCTGGGTCTGTGGGTCTGCCCCATACAGCTCAGACTGTGTCTACTTCACTAAGACTGCTTCTCCAAAGCCAGCCATGGTGGCGTGCAGCTTTAATCCCAGCCTGGGACAGGAGGCTGAGACTGGGAATTGCTTGAGTCTGTGGGTTCAAGACCTGCCTGGGGCAAAATAGCGAGACCTAGTCTCAAAAAATAGCTGGAGGCTGGGCACAGTGGCTCGTGCCTGTAAGCTTCAGCCTATGAAGTGGCCAGGGCTAGGGATCGTGATTTGAAGCCTGGAGCTGAGGCAGCTTCAGCTGATAGAGCCCTCCCGTGCCCTGTGGAGTGGCTCTGCCTATCTCATTTTAACCTGACCTCTCTTCCCCGGTCATCTGGTCACTCCTGGGGTCACCCACCAGAGTTACTAATTCCCATCACTCCATCCCCTCTCCAGGCTTTCCACCAGCTGCTCCCTCTCTCTGATGCTCTTTCTTGCTCCATCTCACTCCTTCCCTAAGACACTTTAGCTGACTCTTAGACTTTTACTCAGCCCTCTATGCTCCCTTTAAATCAGCTCAGATGCCTGCCATGGCCCCCAGTTATTTCCTTTCTCAGCAATTTGCCCTTCTCTTCTGATGGACTCTTGCTAGTGTCAGTGAGTAATCTGGCTGTCGGGGCCTGAGAGGATGGCAGGGATTCCCTGGGGACCTACCCCTTGTCCTAGTTTTCCAGAAAGTCTTCGGCCTTGTGGAGGTGGCCTGGAGGGACTGGAGGGGCCTAGGTAGGGTTCCAAGTTCTGAGTGACATGGGGCAGAGAAGATTAGTGATACAGATGGCCAGGCAGGGACAGAAAGGCCTTAGAGGATCAAAGCGAGATGAACATCAGAGCAGAGGTGCTTAGGAGGGAGGAGCCACCCCAGAAGTGGGGTTAGGGAGGGACTTCCCACAGCTCAGGGCTCTGGATGGACTCTGCTATTACTCCCCAAAGATGGGGCCCCTCAGGCATCCCACAGCCTGAGGTCATGGCAGCTATGACCCATGTGCGCATAAGTGCTCCCTCCACCTCCTGACCATCTTCCCCCAGTAGCTCCATCTGGGGTAGAAATTGTCCCTCTCTGGTCATCCCACTGTATGTATCTCCAAGGGATACTCGCCTTGTGAATGGAAACCCAAGTCTTCACCAGAAACTTGGGAGTTGAAACAACGCTCCCATTTCTCCCTTCCTGACCTCAGCAGTCCACACTGACCCCTTAGCTGCAGGCTGCTGGCTGAAGTGGCCTGAGGGGCTGGCTAAGTGAGGTCCAGATCATAAGTGTGCTGTGGCTGCTCATGCCTTTCGAGAGGCTGTGGCCAGGAACAGGTTGCTCACTGCACAACCTCATTTTCTGTTGGGATGGCTCTTGCCCTGGTGAATTGCTAGGTAACAGTCCTCTGGCTAAGCATTTAATAGCCATTGATCGCAGGATGGAAAGGGGTCAGTGTGTTTGAAGGCTGCCTGCTGGGGCCAATCTGCACCAAATCTGGCTGACTCCCTGCACCTGCACCATGGAATGTGCCCTCCTCAGGGGTGGAGAACTTGCAGGTGCTCTTTGTGCTACTCAGCAGGTGGGACTCCAGTTCTTCTCTCTCAAACTGGCCAGTGACCTTGGGCAAGTCACCACAGACCCAGGAGAGTTAGGAAGTTCCCGGTGGTGGGAGGGGCTCCCTCAGCACCATTCCTTATGGTGAGAGGAGGGACAGCATTGGGGGGCTGGCCAGGACAGCATCTGAACATGGATCCCGTACACTTCTGGACATCTGAGGCAAGAAAGTGGGAGAGACTAAAAAGTGGCTCCTAAGAGACGACCCCCCCCCAGCATAAAGGTGCTGAGGGTAGACTCAGATGGGGCAATGGGCCAGTATCCCATTCTATGCCCGCCACTGTCCCCACTATGGAGCTGATAGCTCAGGTGGGGGTTCTGGTCAACTTCCAGTTCTCTGCTGAGTCAGGCTTTTAGATCACCTTCCAAATAGTGCCCCCCACATTCTCACCCACAGAGTTCTTCCAGGAAGCTCTCCCTGGTGATATTAGGACCCGTCACAGTGCATTCAAGTTGCTGTTAGCCCTAGCACAGATGCCATTTTCTTAATTATACCATGGAGGTTCCCTCCATCCCCCCAACCCTCGCCATCTCTCAGACAGCAAATCCTAGGGGGTGGGTTTGTCTACTTTGTTATTACTGGATCCCTAGCAGAGGGCCTGACATATAGCAATGCTTGATCGATATCTGTCTAGTGAATGACTAAGTTAATGAATGCTTGAATGGGTGGATGGTTAGATGGAGAGATGATTGGATGGATGGATGATGGATGGATAGGCACGTTGACAGGGTAGATGGATGGAGGAATGGATGGATGGTGGCCAAAGTCTCTACTCTTCTTGCAAGAGTATGTGGAACCCCCTCCTCCCACCAGTTTGCAACATGTCTTTCCCAGAAAGCTAAGAAGTTAGTGTTAGCTTTGTATCAGTGTGACTGCTGACCTCACACGGGCAAGAGTGTGAGGTCCTACTTTCTGCAAAGCATCTCATCTCTGGTGTGGTTATAAGACCAAGAACATAGGCTTCGACGACTGCTTTCAAAGTTAGTTCCTCTGCCCGGTAACTGAATGACCATGCACACATTACTTGACCTTAGATAAATTGGGATTGCATGAGTTCCTGTCTCTCTTGAAATGACTTATTCAAGCTCTTAGCCTGGAACTATGTGTACATGTGGGAACTCTGGCATATCCCACAGATTTGGAGGTAGGACCCACCAAAGTCAGATTACAGGGGTACTGGATACTGGGGTCCCCTGCGAAAAATGCAGTCACAGGGCCTGAAGGAAGAAGGTTCATTCCAGGGAAGGAAACAGAGTGTGAACTTAACCAACAGGGCCTATCTGCCCATGGAGGAGGTTACAAGGTTGGAACCAAGCTGTCCTATTCTGAATGACCTTGCCACAGGGAGAGAGGCTTTAAATCAGGGAATAGCAAAAGTTTGCTTGAGGTGGAAACCTTTGAACAGGGCTGGAGTGAGTGAAGGAATGAGGGTTAGAATGAGTGAAGGAACAAGTTATTCCACAATAGCCTTTAAGACAAAAGAAGCAGGAGTACAAAAACCCTGAGGTATAAATATGCTTGGCAAGGTCAAAGAACAATGAGACCTTCTTTGACCTCTCTGGATGGGTAGATCCAGAGACTTTGGGACATATCAGGAGTAGGTCACTTAGTAGGTATTTTTTAAGTCTGATGTGTTCACTTGGAGAAAGGTCTGCCTCCCTCACACTGATTTCAACTTTTTTCTTAACCGCATGTGTGAGAGGTAGCACGAGCTCGCCACCCAGAAGCCTTGGAGGCTGAGACTGCAGCCCCAGGGAAGGGCAGCTCCTCTGGCCGCTGGACTACTCTGACCTGTGGACAGAGCACAATGCCTCCCAGGGACTGCAGTGAGGAGTGGGTGCCCTATGCGGTTAGGGCCATGATGAGCTGGCATAGAGCAGGCACTAAAGGTGCCAACTGTTGGCGCAGAAAGGACTTTTGTTCTGGCTCCTAAACGTGTGGTGGGATAGAAGGGCAGGGGGCCAGAGCTGGAGGCCCCATGACCACCTGGGATTCACTGTGCACCTCGTCAGTTGCTACCCCTCCCTGGCCCTCTGGCTCTTTATCTGTGAGCCAGAGAGAAGTGTGTTCACTGCTAAACCGAGAGCCAGGCACAGATCTAAATGGTGCCTCAAAGTCTGCCTGGGGCCCAACACGTGAGTCAGGAGGGAACGTGGCAGGACAGCAGGAGAAGACTGTCTTTGTCACTCTGTGTGAGAGGCTCAGCTTGAGATGCGAGGAGGCGCCTCTGTTTGGAAGGAAGCACTTCATTGCAAAATTGATTGCATTGCCTGTTCTATGCGTTTTTAAATTGCAAAACCAATTAGCTTTTTGGCACGGGAAGAGAAGGCAGGAACCAGATTGGCTGCAAAAACCTTGCCTTTTATGGTGGCTGCCACAGCAAGCAGGGCACATGGCCCTGGCAGGGAGGCTGTGTGGACAGTAAAGCCTTAGGGATGCAGGTGGCCTCAAATGGACAGGCTTTCACCTTCTCATCTTTCCAAAAGGAATGGTGGAAGTGCTAGCCTCAGGGAGGTGACACTATCTGTAAGTATCACACTAATTTGATCTACTAACTTGGGGGAGCAAAGTCATGACAGAAGCTGGGTCACTGAATCTCAGGGCTCAGTGTTACTTTAATGACAGGGCAAGGAGTCCCAGGAGCTTTATAGGGAGTATGACAGCAATTTGGGATTTCTTTATAAATTACTCTATATCATCAAGCCTCTTCCACATCACTGAAATCCCTCAAAAGCACACTATTAATAGGTTTGTAATTATACATCATTTAGATACACCACAATTACTTCTCATTCCACTCTAAGACACTGGGGAAATACACGGGTTTTCTCTTACAATGACCAGTTCCCAAAAATGTTGGGGCCTGAGTACCTAATGACACACTCAGGACAGGTGACTGCACTTGGAAACCCTTCATTCAGAGAAGCAAAGACACAAACAGGTGGTATTGGTTCACAGGGGGAAAGAAAAATGCAAACATTTCTTACCAGAATTTGATTGTGAGTAGAGAAAATTACTTTTGCTTAAAAAATTGAACTCTGGCAGAATGATAACCACCATGTAGGCACAAAAGAAAATACACTCAAGAGATTCAGAAAAAGTATTCAGTTTTTAAGGGGTGTTACAGTTGGTGAAAACTACGAGAAGTAAAAGGAAACAAGGCGGCCCAATATTGATACAGTAGGAAATAGAACCTAGCTAAGGGTTGAAGAAAAGAGGCCAGAAGAATGCTTTAGGAGCCTGCTGGTCTATGGAGCAGACACAAGATTCTTCTGGCGGGAACCTGATGTTTTACCCCTGAAACGCCAGGTTTCTCAGGTGGGGCTGCCTCATTAATCCTTGCAACATCAGGGTAGGCCCCGGGGGGCCTGCTGATCAACCCACACGGACCAGCGTGTAACAGGTGGGGGTCTGCTGGTCAACCCCGGGAACCAGGCTGTTACTACTACTACTACTACTACTACTACTACTGCTGCTGCTGCTGCTGCTGCTGCTGCTGCTGCTGCTGCTGCTGCTGCTGCTGCTGCTGCTGCTGCTGCTGCAGCAGCAGCAGCTGCTGCTGGTAGTCTATCCAGCAGTCCCCAGCTGTTTTCTCAGAGATAACTGAAAGCCTCTGGGAGCCCTGGCTGGTGCCAAATGGTATCTGCTTATGGACCCCTAGCAGACCAAAGTATTTATCTTGGGGTGCTACTGGCAAACCCCACAGCCCTGGGCTGGTTACTTTGGGGGACTGAGAGCAACCCATGCAGCCTTGTTTTGGGTTTGCCTGAGCCATTCTGGTTGATCCCAGTCTTTCCAAATGGCATCTGGATGAGACCTGATGTGGACTTCAGCATCCCCAGGAGGTTCTTTTGGGGTCTTCTGATCACAGAATTCAGACACAGGCTGGTTGCAATTTGGTCTGCTGATGACCTAGAAGTCCAAGGCTGGTGTTTTTGAGCCTGTGACTCAACCCTGGCAGCACACAGCTAATTGTGTTGGAGGCTTGCTGATGGCCCAAGGACTCAGCAGACAGGGTGCATTGGGGGCCAAGGCAGCCCAGCTAGGGTCTCTTTGGAGCCAGCTGATGGACTCAGCAGCACAGGTGGGTTTGGTTGGAGCCTGCTGGTGTTTTAAAAATACTGCAGGTTGGTTCCCTTAGAAACCATCTAATTGACTGAACAGTAACACATGGTTCTGTTTTGGGCCTGCTGGTCTACCCCAGTAGTCCTAGGGTGGTTTTTGTTCATGTCTGCTGGTTGATTCCTTCAACCCCAGGCTACTTTCTGGTGGAATCTTCTACTTCACACCAGCATTCTCTGGTTGGTTCCTTTGGACACTACTGAGTGACTTAGAAGCTTAGGCTGTCATTTTTGAGGGCTGTTGCTTGACATTGTCTTCCCTTGCTTGTCAAGTTGATGCTTTCCAGTCCAGCTGGCATCTACAGGGAATCTCCATTTAAGGATTGTTGGTAAAATGTCATACTATTCTTGGTGCCTTTGGATCCTGGTGATCAACCTCAGCAGCCCCAGGTGGTAACTTTTGGGTCCAATCATCTGTTGACCCATGCAGTCCCAGTCTACTTCCTGGTGTAGCCTAGGTTTGACCCTGGGATTCTCTGACTGTGTCCATTTGGATACTGCTAAAATACTCAGGCAGCCAAATCTGTATCCACTTATGAACCTTGTCAGACCCAAGCATGTTTGGGTGGATACTACTGGCTTGCTGATAGCCATGATGTGATTTACCTGTGTGATTCTGATAGCAACCCATGCACCCCCTTCTGGGTCTACCTGAAATGTTCTGGTTGATTGAGCATGCACCAAGTGGCATGTTTTTGGTGTCTTCCTGTGTTCTTTTGAGGTTGCAGGTAGTTACTTTTGGTGTATCCTGATTGAACCATCCATACTCATGCTGTGTCCCGTTGGGATCTGTAGTTTGATCCTGTCAGCCTTAGGCTGGTCTTTTTGAGGCCTACTCTTGACCCTTGCTACACCATTCTTGTTTGTTTTGAGGCTTGCTGGTCAACCCTTGAGTTCACATGGAAGGTTCATTTGGGGCTTGCTGGTAGCTCACTGACTCCCTGGATTGGGTCCGTTTTGTGCTTGCTATCTGCATAGCCCCTTGCTGGGTCTGGTTTGATCCTGGTCTTCCACCTCTGCAGCCCCAAACCATTTCTTGATAGTACTTGCTATTTGACCCAAACAATCCCTCTGTCTGCTCATCTACTCTGGCAGCCTCTGGCTGGGTCCCTTCGGGTCCTCCTGTAGCCATAGTGTAGCCTCTAAGTTCTGCTGATTGAATTTGCATCTCCAGGTAGAAGCCATTTTGAGCCTGCTTGTGGAGTGCTGCAGGCTGTTTACACTTGGCCTGTCCTCACTTATCCATGGAGCCCCACATTGGGTCAAGCTTGGCTCTGCTTGTCAACCAGCAGCCCAGTCTGGTTCTGTGTCAGGTCCGCTTTTGGACCCTGGCAGCCCAGGCGGTGTTTGGGTGGAGTCTGCTGGTCTATTTGGACATACATGTGTTTACTTTTGGGTTCTACATGGGACAAGTGCACTATCAAGGGGGCATCTCCTCTTTTACCGTCTTCTGCCTCCTTTCTCCTTTCCTTCCTGGGCTTCCTTTTCCTAGTGTCCTCCTCTTCCTTCTTTTCTCTTTTCTCCTTCCCATCCTCTTGACCTTTCTTTTTGCTTACTGTCTCTATATTAAATTTTATTTAATTTGATCCCATCAACTCTAGGTTGGTCTTTTTGAGGTCTTCTCTTGACCAGCCACCCTGGGACTGCTCCTCGACCTCCCAGCTGCATGTTCCTTTGGGTATGGCTGCTCCCTGAGATCCTGGAGAGAGGGAAGATGGGCCAGAGCTGATCTGTGAAGCTAAAGCCAGGACTACCCAGACTGGGCACAGAAACCCATAATTGCTGGCTGTGCTCAGCATTGAGTCAGCTGTTTTGGCGCTTGGGTCATTCATGGCTAATTAAATCAAAACTTGGCGGGGAGGGACAAGCCACCAGTTGTCCCTAGAACCATCTCCTATAGCCAGTGTAGCTCAGGCTAGCTCAGGCAGAGCTGAAGAGAACAGAAAGTCAGACCTGCCTCAGCTTTGTGGGGTTGGAGGTATCAGAATTCATACAATTTGTTCAGCAATTCAAGTTTTTATTTTTAAATTTACTATACAGCATCGGCACTCTCCCACATCATTGAAAATTCCTCAAAAGCATGATGTTAATAGCTTTGTAATTGTACCTCATTTAGATGAACCATAATTTACTTTGCATTTTACTGCTGGATGCTTAGGGATTACAGGAGCTTTCTGTTACACACACTGGGTTGCCATGAAAGTTGGTGGCACCAAAACATGGCAATGGTGGGTAGTAGATACCAGCCTGAGGCAGACGGACAGGTTAGATGGCATCAGACCATCAGAATCCCAGTCAGACTATTGTATAAATGTAGGACATGGAGGCCACTGGTTGTTTCTCCATCAGGACTGAGCCTGCAATGACTTCCCATCAGCAGAATGGAGAGTCAGGGAACAAGGTGACTGTGAATGGGAGCAAGGGCAAACAGAAACCCCAGAATAAGATGGAACGCACCAACTGATATGTGGGGAGTCCTATCTGTCTCTGGCCATCTATAACCTCACCTGTGCTGCCGCCCAGCATTGGAGAAACTGGCACCTCTCACCAGGGAGGTCAGGTGTCCTGGGTGCTGCACTAGGGGAGGCTGGAAGAGGGCATCTGGTGGAAGCCACAGTGCTTGCATGCTCAGTTGGTGCTTTGCGCTCATGTGTGAGCGTGATTGTGAGCCTGTGTGTGAGCTGGTGGAGGGTAAAAAGTACGTGCCACCTTCGTCCAGCCTTTCTGACTGTGTGCCCATTGCTCATGGCTGGTGCTGACTTGGAACCTGTAGGGAAGAGAATTCAGGGCAACGTGGCCCCTAATTAAGTGGACATGGCAAAGAGCCACCCCAGGACTACTCCTTGACCTCCCAGTTGTAGTTGCTCCTTTGGGTATGGCTGTTCCCTGAGGTTCTGGAGAGAGGGTAGAGGGACCAGAGCTGCTCTATGGAGCTAGAGCCAGGGTTACCTGGCCTGGGCACAGGAACCCCTAGTGCTCAGCATTGAGTCAGCTGATTTGGTGCTTGGTGTTGCTCCTGGATAATTAAATCAAAACCTGGTGGGGAGGGACAGGCCACCAGCTGTCTCTGGGACCATTTCCTGTAGTCAGGGTAGTTCAGACTACCACTGGCAGACCCCAAGAGAGCAGAAAGTCAGACCTGCCTTAGCTCATGGGGACTGAAGGTACCAGGGAGTAAGGTAAGGAGGGACTTGGCTCATTCTCTTCTTAGGCTATGGGGACAGAAAGAACAGGGCTTCTTGACTGGGACAGTGGGTCTCTGGCCTGGCAGGGTGTGAGAACTCTCTGGAAGCTCTCCCTGCCCCAATCTTGTATGTGTGGCAAAAGGATGGGGTAGGTGGGACAGAGAGATGGCATGTCCTTATCAGTGACTGGATTTGAGGCTCAGTATAGTCCATGTACAGGACCTAGCTTCATCCTGTGTGACACCCTCCCTTGGGACATGGTACCACCTGGCCCACCTGACCCTGAGGTATACATCCTGAGGTATACACCTCAGGGTCAGCACCTTTCCTTAAAGGACTGTGTCCTCTCCTGATTGGAGCCCCTGGTCTTTAGTTCTCACCTCTGCCCTCACATGTGCCTGTCATCTAGTGGGTGCTCAGCAAATGAACTGGGTGAACACACAGAGCCATCAGATGGAAAGGGAGGAAAGAATCAAAAGCCACATCCCTTTAAACAGAGCAGAAATAACTGCTTGTGTTGTTAATTGTTTTTATTTGGAAGATGTTGGTTTTCATTTTATTTTATCTTTTAATAACTCACAGTGCATAATCAGCTGGTAATTATAGCTTCCGTCTCTGGCTTGTGCCTCTAGACTTCGGCTCAGAGGATGGGAACCATTTCATATTTAATCAGTATTTGAGCCGGAATGCTCTCAGGGGAGCGAGCTCATGTCGGGGTGTAGAGTTTAATTCTCAGCGATGTTAATTAGAACAGGAAAACAACCTGAGCTTGGAGCAGGGCTGCTGTTACCCCCCCCCCTCCTCCCGCCCCCAATGATGAGGATAAGAGGCCACACC